>JBBPMX010000701.1:0-10254 GCA_038090515.1 Pulveroboletus cf. viridisquamosus
CGACCTACATGGTCGTGTTTTACATCCTCATCACGTACGCCTTCTTGATACCTCGACTCATCGTCAGCGTGCGAAGGATGTACGAACGTGACCTCCGTGGACATCGGCGAGGGGTGGACACCGGATTTGGGTTGACTCAAAATGCATTCAGTCGTACCGTCGTCGAGTCTACGATTGCCTTTGTAGACGCCTTCTCCGGGCAGAGCGATACGCTAGCCGAAGAAGGCACAGACGGATCGCGGTTAATTGAACTTCAAACCCCAGGAGATAATACGCGCCGATTTGAACGAAGCCTTGAAGTGTAAGGGGCACTGGTTCGTGACGGCGATCCTCCGTCGACGGTGTTGACCTACAGGTGCCCGACAGTCTCGTACTGTAACCGTGTGTCACGAACTCACCTGTTACTACACAGTGGAAGACATGAGTTCTGCATACGCAAGACGGGGTCAACTTCTTCGGATTCGACGTTTGTGGCGGAATCCAAGACCAACGCCGTCCCTAGGCACTGAAGTTGGACCCCCGTCAGTCGTTTTCAATAGTGACGTAGCTGTGGGATCCCAACGATATTGATAGAAGTCGAATCGAGCGATTCTCAGTTGAATAGTCGTCCCCACAACCGTACTTGGTATTCGGCAGTATGTACTTGTACAGGTTGACACGGTTGCGATCGAACGGTCCTGTCTCATTGAATTCGCGCTACTCGTCAAACCTGTCCTCAATATGCTTCCCTTTTTGCGAGCGCTTGTGTAACAAGACACCAGACGAGAGTGTGAATATACTACACGGGACAACATACTGATGTTTGGAAATTTCCGTGATGTGATGTCGACTGCACTGCCATGACTTAGGATATTCGACTTTGTGGAGTTCGGCTTCTGCCGGATAACTATAATCCTGTCCCTCCGACTCCCTCGTCATCGGCTCGGACTTGTTAGGTTCTTCGTCAAGCACTCACCGCTCAATCGATGGCATACGTTAAGGCGAGGTCGACTGTACCACATACTAGGCGCAAGTTTTGTGAGGTGCAGCTTCTCATCTTCGAGTGATGCACATTGTGTCTTAATTTGCTGTGGGTCCCTACATTGTGGGCACACGTTCACAGATCTGCGGTGTCGTTTCAAGAAATACATGTTTATGTTATCGTTCTCGCTTCGCTGGCAAGCAGTGCAACTGTGGATACAATCATGAAGCAGAGCAAGAGAGAAGCCGTAGAACATCCTTTGTGTGGTACAAAGTAGTCGCCGGGGACCTTGGCGGCAACGTGGACGCGGAGGCAAGTAAAACAGAGGGAGAAGTTCGTCAGGTGAGCCACAGCAACGTGCCTCACCGCAATCCATATAAACCTCCCATGATGATATCCCCTCTGCCGTCTTCAAACATTCCATCCCAGATTTCTCAACCATCATGACTACAACCATTCCCCCAAAGTCGAGGACACGAGCCCCACACAGTAGGGCGGACTCAGCCACCTCGATGTTTACAGCGACATCTTCTGACTCTGTTCCAAGCACTGGAATCAGTTCCCCGCCGATCACCGTCAGCCCCTCCAAGGATGACGTTGCTATAGGGCTCTTGGACCCTGGAAATACTGGTAGTCGAAAGGCAATGCTTCAACTCATCAATCGTTTGCGTGATACTGGGTATGCTCTTTGTCGTTGTAATCACATATAATTTATGTTTGGCAGGGTACAAGCCGACATCGATCTACCCATGATCGCAGTCATCGGAAATCAAAGCGCGGGAAAGTCGTCTCTAATTGAATCCATCTCTGGCATCAGGTTGCCCCGCTCATCGGGAACCTGTACGAGGTAAGTTATTTGTCTTCAGACCTGACTATATACTTGTCTTTTTCTCAGATGTCCAACTGAGTGCAAGCTCTCGCACTCAAATTCGCCATGGAGATGTCTCGTAAAACTGCACTTTAGCACCGACGCCAAAGGTGTACCAATCCAGGTCAAAAACGTCCCCTTTGGCAGTCCTATCACTTCTAAATCCCTGGTCGAGGATCGCATCCGGCGAGCTCAGCGAGCCATTCTCAACCCTTCCAAGGATCACAACAAATACCTCCACCAGGATGACCTACCAGACGAGAACGAGGTATCGTTTTCCCAGAACTACGTTTCATTGGAAATCAGTGGGTCAGAACTCACTGATCTCTCGTTCGTGGATCTCCCTGGTCTTATTGCCAGCGTCGGGACGGGGGGCAACGAGCGCGACATTGAGCTTGTGAAGTCGTTGGTCACGTCCTATATAGAGAAACCAAGTTGTGTTATTTTACTTACGGTCACATGCGAGAGTCAGTATACATCCTTTTTTTCAGCTTTGGATCTCATGTTGTCGTTCCATCAGCCGACTTTGAGAACCAGGGCGCCCATCATCTCACAAAGAAATATGACCCGAACGGGAAGAGAACTGTTGGTAAGTCTTTGTCAATCAACCTTTCTCTGTTTCTACTACGTGACCACTCATTCATGCTCCAACAGGCGTCCTCACCAAACCTGATCGAATTGAGGCGGGCGACGAGGCTGCCTGGCTCCGGATCCTCCGGAACGAAACTGAGCCTTTGCTGAACAACTGGTACTGCGTCAAGCAACCCTCTCAGCAGGATGTCTTGAATGGGATGACGTGGGCAGAGGCTCGGCGACAGGAAAACGAATGGTTCAGTTCAACATCCCCGTGGTCTTCTCTGGAGCCACAGTACCAGAAGTACTTGAGAACCTGCTACCTATCCGAGAGGTTGGGCCTCATTTTGGCGGAGCTGATCACAAAGAGGTGAGTTGGCCCTGGTCTGTGGTCATAGATACTGACGATCGGGAAATTTAATAAGGCTCCCAAAGATCCAGGAAGAGCTATTGAATGCGATCCAAGAGGCAAACACAAACTTGCGCGCTCTCCCGAATGCCCCGTCTGAAGATCCTATCGGCGAGGTGCTCCATGCTCTCGGAAGTTTCGTCCGAGATCTGGAACGCCGCGTGGAGGGTACCCCTGAGGAAGACGGACTGCTGCAGACCATTCGTCCACATCAAGTGGCCTTCAAGGATGCCATATGGGGAACTGCTCCCAATTTTGTGCCTTGGAAGCGGGGGGTACAAAAGGAGTTACAAAAGGCAGCGTTCCTAGCCAATGAAGATGGAGGCAACGCTATTCCGGGCGCAGTGGAGTCTCTTGTCGGCCAGAAGATCTATATCGACGAGGTCCTGAAGCGGGCGCAGGAGTAGGTACTCTCCTCCTTCCGATGTCGTGCCTTGATGAGCTTTGTGCCAGTGCGCGTACACGCGAACTTCCAGACAACTACCCCTTCGTGGTTCAGCATGCTTTTATCAAGGAAATCACGAAACAGTGGGGTGCGCCTGCGATGGTCCTTTCTGAAGAAGTCTACACAATTTTGCGCGCCGATCTTGCGGAGCTCGTCGAACGCCATTTTGAGCACATGGGCAATGGGAATGCGCGACAAGCTATTCTGTAAGTTAGGTACTCTACGCTGATACCATTATGAACTGTCACAACATAGGATGATCGTCAATGAACACCTCGACGAAGCTGCCGACAGAACCAAAGAAAAAATCGGATGGCTTGTTGACCTTGAGCGGAACCCAACCACCCTCAATTCACAGTATTACTCCGACTATAAAGACAAATTTCTGTCCCATTACAGGGCGGCTATGGGCGATCCCGAGTTACTAGTCAAGCTCCAGCAAAACCGACGCGCTCACGACAACTCGATCAATAAAGTCATCTCTGGCCTCGCTGAGCTCGGGGTGACGGCCCATGTCGCTGACTTGCCCAAGCTGCTTCCTCCCGATCCAAGAGAGGCAGCTCTGAACATTATGGCAAGCGTTCGGGCTTACTTTCAAGGTAGAGTCGGCACTGGTCCTTGATGACTGTTTGTTCACGGCGTGCATTCCTACAGTCGCCTACAAACGCTTTGTAGACATGGTCCCGATGGCGATCGATCATGAAATCGTACTCGGCGTACAACAGGGAATGTTCAAGGCCCTCCAGGAAGGACTCCAGGTCACTGGGCCGGACGGGTACGATCGCTGCAAGAGTATGTTGCAGGAACGCGTTCATATTGTGTCGGCCCGCCGGGAAATCCAGGAGAAGTTGCAGAGGCTCCAGACTGCGCGTCAAGAATTGAGGCGGCTGATGTAACTGGATATATTGTTTCGAAGCGCGGCTTGGGATATGAGAAAGGTTTGCCTGTTGTACGCCCTTGATCTATTGTTGTCTTTCTGCATGAGCAAGACAGGGTCAACTTCTTCAGATCCCACGTTTGTGGCGGAATCCAAGGCCGACGCCGTTCCTAAGCACTGGAAGTTGGATTCCAGTCAGTCGTTTTCTATCCCTTCAATAGTGATGTGGCTGTAGGATCGCAGCGATATTGCTAGAAGTCGAAACGAGCGATGTTCAGTTGAATACTCGTTCCCACAACCTTACTTACTATTCGGCACCATGGACTTATACAGGTTGACACGGTTGCGATCGAATGGTCTTGTCTCATTGAATTCGCGCTACCCGTCAAACCTGTCCTCAACATGCTCCCTTTTTGTGGGCGCTTGTGTAACAAGACACCAGGCGAGAGTGTGAAATGGTATATTACTGCACGGGACAGCATACTGTATCCATGGAGCTTTCCGTGATGAGTCGACTCCACTGGCTCAGGGGAGACCCATCATTGAGTAGCTCGGCTTCTGCCGGACAACTACAACCCTGTTCCTCGTCATAGGCTCGGACTCAATCGATGGGTTTACCCCTCACTGTCTGCTAAGAGCAGCATTCTTAACCCAGAACCCGAGAGGGTACACGTTAAGGCGAGGTCAACTGTACCACGTAATAGGCGCAAGGTCTGAGCTGCAGCTTCTCGTCGTCGAGTGATGCACGTTGTGTCTTAATTTGCTGTGGTCCCTGCATTGTGGGCACACCTTCACAGATCTGCGACGTCGTTTCAGGAAATACATGCTTAGGGCAGACGTGATCGTTCTCGCTTCGCTGGCAAGCAGTGCAACTGTGGATACAATCATGAAGCAGGCCCAGAGAGAAGCTGTAGAACATCCTTTGTGTGGTATAAAATAGTCACCGGGGACCTGCTTGGCGGCAACGTGGATGCGGAGGCAAGCAAAACAGAGGGAGGAGTTCGTCAGGTGAGCCACAGCAATGTGCCCGCAACCCATATAAACCCCCTACAATGGCCTCCCCTCTGCCATCTTCAAACATCCCATCCCAGATTTCTCAATATGACCACAGCCGTTATGCCAAAGCCGACGAGGACACGAGCCCGACATAGTAGGGCGGACTCAGCTACCTCAATGTTTACGGCGACATCTTCTGACTCTGTTCCAAGCACTGGAATCGGTTCCCCGCCGATCACCGTCAGCCCCTCCCATGATGATGTTGCTGTGGGGCTCTTGGACCCTGGCAATACTGGTAGTCGAAAAGCGATGCTTCAACTCATCAATCGTTTGCGTGATACTGGGTACGCTCTTTGTCGTTGTAATCACATATAATTTATGTTTGGCAGGGTACAAGCCGATATCGACCTACCCATGATCGCAGTCATCGGAAATCAAAGCGCGGGAAAGTCATCTCTCATTGAATCCATCTCTGGCATCAGGCTGCCCCGCTCGTCGGGAACCTGTACGAGGTAAGCTATTTGTCTTCAGACCTGCCTATATGCTTGTCTTTTTCTCAGATGCCCTACCGAATGCAAGCTTTCGCACTCAAATTCGCCATGGAGGTGTCTCGTAAAACTGCACTTTAGCACCGACGCCAAAGGTGTACCAATCCAGGTCAAAAACATCCCCTTTGGCAGTCCCATCACTTCCAAATCCCTGGTCGAGGATCGCATCCGGCGAGCTCAGCGAGCCATTCTCAACCCTTCCAAGGATCACAACAAGTACCTCCACCAGGATGACCTACCAGACGAGAACGAGGTATCATTTTCCCAGAACTACGTTTCATTGGAAATCAGTGGGTCAGAACTCACCGATCTCTCGTTCGTGGATCTCCCCGGTCTTATTGCCAGCGTCGGGACGGGGGGCAACGAGCGCGACATTGAGCTCGTCAAGTCGCTGGTCACGTCCTATATAGAGAAACCAAGTTGTGTTATTTTACTTACGGTCACATGCGAGAGTCAGTATACAATGTTTTTTTTCGGGTTTCGGGTCTCATGTTGCTCTACTAGCCGATTTCGAGAACCAGGGTGCGCATCACCTCACAAAAAAATATGACCCGAACGGGAAGAGAACTGTCGGTAAGTCTTTGTCAATAAAGTATTCTCTGTTTCTACCATACGAGCGCTCATTCATGCTTCAACAGGTGTCCTTACCAAACCTGATCGAATTGAGGCAGGCGACGAGGCTGCCTGGCTCCGGATCCTCCGAAACGAAACTGAGCCTTTACTCAATAACTGGTACTGCGTCAAGCAACCCTCTCCGCAGGATGTCTTGAATGGAATTACATGGGGAGAAGCTCGCCGACAGGAAAACGAATGGTTCAGCTCAACATCCCCATGGTCTTCTCTGGAGCCACAGTACCAGAGGTACTTGAGAACCTGCTACCTATCCGAGAGGTTGAGCCTCATTTTGGCAGAGCTGATTACAAAGAGGTGAGTTGGCCCCGGTTTGACTATAAACATTGATGAACTGGGGAAATTACCAAGGCTCCCAAAGATCCAAGAAGATTTGTTGAATGCGATCCAAGAGGCAAACGCAAACTTGCGCACTCTCCCGAATGCCCCGTCCGAAGATCCTATCGGCGAGGTGCTCCATGCTCTCGGAAGTTTCGTCCGAGATCTAGAACGCCGCGTGGAGGGTACCCCTGAGGAAGACGGACTGCTGCAAACTATTCGTCCACATCAGATAGCCTTCAAGGATGCCATACGGGGAACTGCGCCCAATTTTGTGCCTTGGAAGCGGGGAGTGCCAAAGGAGCTGCAAAAAGCAGGATTTTTGGCCAACGAAGACGGAGGTAACGCACTCCCGGGCGCAGCAGAGTCTCTTGCCGGCCAGAAGATCTATATCGACGAAGTCTTGAAGCGGGCACAAGAGTATGTACTCTTCTCCTCCCTATGTCGTGCCTTGATGGAACTTCATGTCAGCGCGCGCACGCGCGAACTTCCAGACAACTACCCTTTTGTAGTTCAACGCGCTTTTATCAAGGAAATCACACAACAGTGGGGTGCGCCTGCGATGGTCCTTTCTGAAGAGGTCTACACAGTTTTGCGAGCCGATCTTGCGAAGCTCGTCCAACGTCACTTTGAGCACATGGGGAATGGGAATGCGCGACAGGCCGTCATGTAAGTTACACACTCTTCGCTGATGCCATAATGAACTATCATAGGATCATCGTCAACGAGCACCTCGACGAAGCTGCCGACAGAACCAAAGAAAAGATCGAATGGCTTATCGACCTTGAGCGGAACCCATCCACCCTCAATTCGCATTATTACTCCGACTACAAAGACAAGTTTCTATCTCACTATCGGGCGGCTGTGGGCGATCCTGAGTTGCTAGTCAAGCTCCAGCAAAACCGACGCGCTTACGACAACTCGATCAATAAAGTCATCTCTGGTCTCGCTGAGCTCGGAGTGACGGCCCTTGTCGCTGACTTGCCCAAGCTGCTTCCTCCCGACCCAAGAGAGGCAGCTCTGAACATCATGGCAAGCGTTCGGGCTTACTTTCAAGGTAGAGTCGGCACTGGTCCTTGATGACTGTTTGTTCACGGCGTGCATTCCTACAGTCGCCTACAAACGCTTTGTGGACATGGTCCCGATGGCGATCGATCATGAGATCGTACTCGGCGTACAACAGGGAATGTTCAAGGCCCTCCAGGAAGGACTCCAGGTCACTGGGCCGGACGGGTACGATCGCTGCAAGAGTATGTTGCAGGAACGCGTTCACATTGTGTCGGCCCGCCGGGAAATCCAGGAGAAATTGCAAAGGCTCCAGACTGCGCGTCAAGAATTGAGGCGGCTGATGTAACTGGATATATTGTTTCGAAGCGCGGCTTGGGATATGAGAAAGGTTTGCCTGTTGTACACCCTTGATCTGTTGTTGTCTTTGTCTTGAATGTCCTCGATACCCTTTTGTATTCTGATCGCTGGCAAACGCTGCTAACATTCCTCGTCTTCCGACTCGTGTGTCCATTTGCAAGCTACGCAGAGTGGTATCACTGCGAGTAGGAGTGACGCGCGTGTACAAACGTTCACACCCTCGGCATGCCTATGACGACGAACTCGCTATCGTAATGTATACGGAACTGAGGAATCGGTTTCCATCAGCCCGACTGCGACTTCGAACTTGGTGAAGAGAGAACGAGGCCTATGCTGGCAGTTTCTGATCTTGTCATCCATCACAGAAGGCGTCCGCCGTTGACTGGTCCCTTGGAGGTTTGTCGCTAGTCAAGCGCCGACATGCTCCGACGGAGTCCGTCCGACCCTACTGGTGCCTGACTCAACTTTTGGTTGTAGCTACGACCAGACCGGTCCCCTATCAGCCTCATGCAAGCGGAGCGCTCCCAGCCCCAAGTCGAAAACAAGGGTGTGACGACCACCGCGTTAGATGACAGCCTTCTCTTGACAGCCATGGCTGAATACAGTTGCCTTTCTCTGATGACCTGCTCGACATCGTTGAGATGCCCCACTGGGACAGGCCATCCATCTACCGCAACCAGCAACTCTGGATGGTTTCATTCCGACCACGACCCCCGAGGTGCTTGATCGAGGTATTGTAGAGGATCAGGACGGTAACCAGCAGCTGCCCCTTTTAGACGGGCTGATCACCAGACGAAGGGCAGACACCAGATCGCACTGCAGAGTGTGAAGGAACCTTCATGGGAAAATGAAAGGTAGAAAAGCCCCAATTTGGGATGATGATAATTCCCATTAGCGGAGTCTTGCGGGCGCGTCGCTGGCGTGACGCGCACTTGGGTTGCCTGAATAAGACACGGAACGTCACCATGTCGAGATCCAAATAAGAATGAGCACCAAAGACACGAGGCGCATACACGAACCAGTCCATATGAGAACGAGGAAACTGGGTTCGTCGAGGCCACTGTCGCTCACCAAGCGTAAACTGAAACCCCTCACTCTTTTTCTCCTCAGTCTGCGACCGTGCACGAATGTCATTGATAGAGACTGGTACGTAGCAGGCAGCCGAGGAATGAAGTGCTGACTAGTAAGATTCGGCAATAGTGCTTGACGTTCAACCTCGCAAGGTGTTGACAGTCATGTTGCACGAGCATATGTAGTCACTGACTCCGATCATCAGCGCACCTACGAAGCCGCTACCAGAAGCTGCAGACGTCTACAGCAGACACCCACACCAAGACCGTAAATGTGGATTTTCTGCTTCTCTTCGAACGACATGTTGAAGTCAAGCGCAACACCCGTACAACATCAACGTAGAACCGGGACAAAGACGGGGTCAAATTCGTGCGACAAGCCGCCCACCATTGCGATTCACAATGGTGAGCGGCTCGTCAACGACGCCCACCCCTACTGGACCCACTCGCATGTCCAATGACGGTCGACGACTCTTTGCTGCATAACGAGATCAAGTATTTTGACACCACTGATTCCCAACCGCCGAATCGCCGAATCTCAGTGACGATGGTACTGGCGCAATCGAATCTATCGCCTTGGCTGCCAATGAGACGTTCATCGCTGGCCATACCATCTCATTCCCCGACTTTGGTGTTTCTCCCCAGGTAAGCACTTTCATTTGTTAGCATGTCCAATAATCGTTACTAATCCACTATGTCAGGAACTTACCCAGGTGTGGCAACAAGAGCCACAGCAAGCTTCCAATCGCCGTTTGCGTTCCCACTCACCCGCGAGGGTGGAAACTAAGGACCTCTCGGATGGCCGCCGGTCAACGTAAGGCAGTGAGTGTACTCGATTGATAGACGATCCGATGTAGCATGCTCATCCCGCGTTCTCGGCGAACTTGTACCTGGAAACAATTGGTTTGTTGTTTGTATGCGGAGATTCGTTGGCCATGACAGCGCAAGTGTCCAGCCATCCAAACACCGGTGCCTCCCACAGTGACCAAGGTCCCTCAGATCCAACGCAAGCATGCTCAGTGGGTCTTTTTCCGGTGACGGTCAAATTCGCTACATCTCAATGTCGCACTAGGTACGACAAGTGACCGGTCCGCCTCGACCCTCTGCCGGAGGAAGAGTGCGTCCCTTGTGGTTAGGATCAACCATGGCCCAGTTGCAGAAGACGGGACGCATGGACCGAGGTGTCTGTAGCAA
>JBBPMX010000702.1:0-10249 GCA_038090515.1 Pulveroboletus cf. viridisquamosus
GAGGTAATTCCATAAATATCACCTCATTGTCGTCCAGTTTGCCATTGAGAAAGGCACTCTGGAAGTCGAAAACATCTATATCCCAGTCGTATCGGGCAGCTATAGCGAGAATGAGACGGAGGGATGCAAGACGGGCAACGGGGGTGTAGGTTTCATAATAGTCGACACCGTGGACTTGAGTGAACCCGCACGCGACCAGTCAGGCCTTATATTTATCGATTTCACCGGCCGCGTTCTTCTTGATGCGGAAAATCCACTTGCAGTCGACCACGTTCGTGCCCTTTGGTGGCCGGTTGACGACGTCCCAGGTGCGTGCGGTCTTGAGGCTATTCATCTCCGCTCGTACAGCCTCATCCCAACGTGGCCAATCAGGCTGCGACCGTGCCTCGTCTAAGGTAAGCGGCTCCAATGCTTCTTCTATACCCGATTCGGCTAACATTGCATAAGCAACATTGTCGTCGTCCCACGTCGTCGCGGCGTGCTCGTTTCCCTCACCACCAGCGCTCTCCCCCTCGACCTCGTTGCCACCGATCCCAGGACCACCACCGGGCACAGGACCGTCGGCCACAACAGCTGGCTCCACACCAAGCACACCACGGGGCAAGGTGAGTCCGCCGGCCCGTCCATCGTGTGTACCCGCGTGCTCATGCAACATGCGGATGTAGGGTGATTCGGTGCGCTGTCGGGTCAAACGACGAAGCGACGGCGCAGGACCTGGGTCCACAGGAGCAGGGGAAGGAGGTCGAACGGGTGGGGTAGGCAACGGGCCTTCAGAACCAGGTGCGTCGGGTCTGTTATGATCAGTGGACGACGAGCTAACTACCTTGTCATCGGATCGCCCGTCCACGCGAACGGAATCCACGGCGCGACTCAGGATCGGGCCAACGTCACGTTCGAACGTCATGTTGTGCTCAATAGCGACGTGATTCCCGTTGTGAAGCCAGACCCGATGAGCCGTGCTCTCGGCATCAAAACCCACCCAACACCCTTCCCGAGCGCAGTCGTCAAGCTTCGAACCGCTCGGATCATGAACCCAGACGCGGCAACCCCACTCAGGTAAGCCGCCGATGTCACCCTTCTGCCCGTAAAGTAGCTCGTGCGGTGTCACGCCGTCGAGCGCAACGGTACCCATCCTGTTCTTTACCCATACGGAATGCGCTAATGCTTCTCCCCACAGCGTCTTCGGCAAATCGGTAGCGTGCAGCATTGTGCGCACGCGCTCAACCAGCGTGCGGTTAAGCCGCTCAGCCACACCATTGGATTGCGGGTGATCATGGACGGTGAGTTTCTGCTCAGTACCGTTCGCAGCGAGGTGTCGTTTGAAGTCGTCACCCAGGTACTCGCCGCCACGGTCCGAACACAAGCGTTTGATACGGGTGCCGAATTGGGTACTCAACCACGCCTCAAACTGACGGTAGGCGTCAAACGTATTGGATTTTGCGCGAAGGAGGTAAACCCGCGAGTAACGTGAATAGTCATCCGTAAACGAGATGTAGTACGATTTGTGCCCTGGTGTAGCGACGGGGGACGGGCCCCACACGTCGCTATGGACTTCGTCACCAATGGCATCGTGTCGTTTCGGTTCACGAGTCTTTCCGGTAGGTTGGCGAATTGCTTTCCCGTACTCACACGACTCGCACTGACCCATCGTTTCTGATAGTGGGTCAAGCTTGACTCCAGCGAGGAGCCCCTTTGCAAGCATGCCGTGAATGGAGGAAGGAGCGATGTGGCATAGACGACGGTGCAATGCCTCCATCGTCAGCGTTGTGACTCCCCCTGCGACACCAGCGAGTGGTGAGTTGGGATGTTGCACCCGATATAACCCATTGACAAGCGGGACTTCCCCAAGCAGCTTCCGTGAGGGGTCAAAAATCCGACAGACGTTGTTACGGAAAAGAGCGACATAACCAGCGGCAGCAAGTTTCGCAATAGAGATGAGGGTTGCGCCCATACTTGGCGCATATAAAACATCCTTCAGCAGTACGCGAGTAGATTTCTTCCCATTCGGGAGGTGGACATGAAGGTCACCCTTTCCGATGGCATTAAAGGTGCGTTTGTCGGCTGCTTTGATAGGATAAGGAGGGATGTCAACGTAGTTCAACAGATGCTGGCGATATGGGGTAAGGTGAAGGGTGGCACCGCTATCGTATAGCTCAATGGTTGACGAGTCGGATGCAGCGATGGAAACTGATGGCTCCACATCCCTGCTAGGAGAGGCAAGCCAGACAGCATCAGGTTCCGGTTTAGCATCCGCTGAGTTAGCCTTTGCCTTCGCGTGCGGTGACTGACCGTCTTTTGAACCAGACGATTTCTCCTTCTTGCCGCGCAGCTTCCAACCCTTCGGGGCCTTGCCCTCCCGGCCGCCACCTTCTTCATAGCACTGATCCTTACGATGGCCGCTCCAGCCACAGTTGAAACAGGTGCCGCTAAAGGTTCGTTTCTTTGACCCGTCAGCCGAGAAAGCTACGTTTTCTGCCTTTCCTTTAGATTTCCCTCCCGAGTGGATTGTCGCGCGGTCATACTCATCGAGAATGTGTCAGATTTGGGCAACCGTGCGCGCAGCCACGACGGCCCGAATCCCTTTGTCCTCGTGTGCCTCTGTACATACAACTCCATTTGTATCCGTTTCATCTTTTTCCTTTCATCCCTTTCACCCTTTGTGATCACCTTGCCTTTGTACTGCCAAGTGGCGACATAACTATTTAGTCGCCCGTTTTCTGACGCACACCTCAGTACGTTTGCCCGTCGCAACGACTGAGGTGAGTATATAGTCTACGCTACGAACGACCATACTTACGACTCGGGTAGACCCTTGCTCGCAGGTAATACCATAGTACGTTTGCCTGTCGCAACGACTGAGACCCTTGCTCGCAGTCTCCCCTCGCCCATCTCCTCTCGTAGCCTTTTCAGGTTATGAGCCCCGACCTCCTCGGGTAAAACAAATCGATTAAAACACCTCGCAAATATGACTACTACGATTCCACTCACAACTGATACCCTCCCCAACAATGTTCCGAAGCTTGACGTCAAGGGAACGAATTGGGCGATCTTTTCTTTCCGCTTCCAGGTCGCTGTCGAAGCCAAAGAAATGTGGGGTCACTTCGACGGCACTGCCACGAAGCCTACGACACAAACCCCACCGACAGCTGACGAAAAAGCAGATGTCGATAAGTGGAAGAAGAATGAGGGAATATCCAAGCACTTACTCACTCAACGCATTCCAGACTCGACCGCATTGAAAGTGAGGAAGCTCGCTACCGTAGAGCTGATGTGGAAGGAGATATCACGCGAGTATACGGAGAAAGGGGCGTACGCACAAACTGAGCTCCGCGCTCAATTCCTTGAATCTAGGTTGTCAAAGGGTGGCGATGTTCACCAGTTTCTTGATGACCTGCGAACGAAGCGCGAGGAGCTAGCATCAGTTGGGGTGGATATCGATGAAAAAGATTACCGTTCCACCATCATTCGGTCACTCCCGACCTCGTTGGGAAACTTTGCGTCTGCGCAACTCGCAGCTGCCCGTTTGTACGCCACCTCGAAGACGATCGACCCCGACACCCTCATCTCTCTCATTAGCAAAGAATCCGATAGGTACAAAGCCAAGAGTACCAACCGGGGAGATCAGAAGGACCACGACGAGGCTATGGCCGTGGGATCCTCTTCCCGCACTCATGGGAACCGAGGAAAGGGTCACCGGACGGAGAAGCCAAAGCAGCGCTGCTGGACCTGTGGTTCGGAGCAGCACCTCGCTGCAAAATGCGATAAGAAACCGGCGGGAGACAAAGAGGTGACACACCGTCCTGTCAGTGGACATGTGGCAGCGGTTGATGATGACGACGATGGAGTTTTCGGCATTGTCAGCGACGAGGAGTCCCTGCCAGATTTAGAAAGCGTTAGCGACGACAGCGACGATGAATCCCCACCAGACCACAAGTCTAGTATAAAGAGAACTAAATGAGGAGTTACAAGTCCAAAAAAGAAAAGAATACAATTGATAAATCATAACAAACAGAGTATCTTGTCACTGAAGTAACAAGATCAGGTTGATTTAATCCCTATCAGAAAAACAAGAAAGAAAGCAAATCCTATAGCAAGTAGCTGAGCCCAGGTTAAAGGGACTTAGTATATTGCCTCCATGTGATGGAGCAAGACATATCACCTGAACAGATATTCATATGATTGTCTGTTATTGTTAAAACCAGATCTCCAGAAGGTAACTCCAGGATGTCCAGAGTTTGGACAGGACTTGGCTTCACTTATGTGGTGCACCCTTGTTACAAGTCCAGGTTGTCCTATAATTTTAGAGGATGGGGTAGAGTCAGATTTGACCTTGTTGCAAGCAACAAAGGTCAAGGGCAGGTCAGATGAGAGTCTGGAGACTCAAGGGGGTCAGAAGATCAGAAACCAGAGGGTTTAAGATGATATTTGAACTGGAGTATTTACAACAGAGTGTGAAGACTTATATATAGATGTGGAACATAGATCTTACTAATAGTTCAGAGTGCAAATGCTAAGTAGGCCAGAGCTGTGCTCCTAAGTGGAGCACAGGAATAGAGAGTGACTGAAGATGAGACTAGTGGCTATATACTGTAAGCAAAGAATGGAATGTAACATAGAGAACAAGGGAGATTAAGTACAGAGTATCTAAAATGTCAGTGATGCAGACTCATCAAGAATACACTGGAAATCACAGGAGATGAGTCTGGAGTTGAGTCTGGAGTTGGATCCAGGGATCTGGAATGGATGGATATGACAGTCATAATAAATAAGGATAAAGTTGCTGTTGGCCCATAGTATACTAGGGTGTGACCTCTATGATTTGAAAAAGCCAGGTTTGTAGAATACTTGTGATATCTGCCATTCACACATAAAATATGCTAACACCATTCATTAGCACATGTCTACCCTTTGCCAGAACCCCAACTGGCCAAAGCAAATTGATTGAAGAAGATCAACTACAGTGATTTCCAAAACTATCACAATGTTTGGTGAATTTTCATTGTCTAAGATATAGAGCATGACAGTGTGGGAATAATGCTTAGTCATAGTGGGACTAAATATAGTGCATGCTCTTGGCTACATGACTTCCCCCTAGATCATGTGATTTTTCTCAGTGGCTGTGAAGATATGCCAATTTCAAAACAGCAATACTATTGCAATAGTTTTGCACCTTTTATTAAAAATATGAAATCTCATTGAAATCACATGATAAATTGGTAATGTTTGGTTATACAAAAAAAGATAAACATATAAATAATATGTCTGAGTTTGAAATAGTTCTCACACATCTTTATTCCCAACCATATCATTATGAGATCCATTTCTCTTACTCAACAGAATACCATTTTCTCTATGCTTGATGCTAGTCACTCTCTTTCAGCCATTGCATCTGCAACTCATCTCCATACTTCTACCATCTCCAGACTTTACTACAAGGAGTGTTCTGAGCTTCAGAAATCTATTGGAGGTCATTTATTCAAGCTTTCCTCTGCGAATATTTGCCATAGCATTTTGTCTTATTTCTTCTGGAAAGGCAGAGAATGCTATTCAGGTGACCAAGGTTCTTACCAATATTGTCAATACACCTCTTTCCACAACCACAGTATGCCAGCACTTGAAAAAGGAAAAGGCTGATATGAAGGCTGTGATCAAGTCAAAATGCCCTCTTCTTTCAGCAAAACATTGCAAAGCTCATTTGGATTTTGCCTATACTCATAAGGATTGGACTGTTGGGGATTGAAAGAAGGTAATATTGTCTGATGAAACTAAAATTAATCACCTAGGGTCAGATGGGCACAAATGGATATGGAAAAAGACAGGTGATTGGGTCAGTAATAGGGTGATGCAAGAAACAGTCAAGTTTGGAGGTGGTTCCTTGATGATGTGGGGCTGTATGACTTGGCAGGGAGTTGGCTATGCTGCCAAGATTAATAGTAGCATGAATGGAGACCTTTACCCTCAAATTTTGAAGAATGAACTCCTGAATACCTTGGAGTATTATGGTCTTAATCTTTCTGACATCATCTTTTAATAGGACAATGATCCGAAGCATACCTGCAGAAAGGTCAAGAAGTGGCTGGAAGAGCAGGATTTCAGGACTATGATATGGCCTGCATAGTCTCCTGACCTAAACCCCATTGAATATCTGTGGGATTATCTGAAAAAAAGGCTAGCAGATCATGAAGACTCTCCTACTGGGATTCATGTATTGTGGGAAAGAGTTCAGGAGGATTGGGAGGAAATACCACTTGAGAAGTGTCAGAAGTTGATTGAGAGTATGCCTAGGAGGGCTGAGGAAGTACTTAAAGCAAAAGGAGGCTATAACAAGTACTAATACATTCAAAATAGCAAAAGGTGCAAAACTATTGAAATGGTACTGCTGTTTTGAAATTGGCATATTGTCACAGCCACTGAGCCAAATTACATGACCTAGGGGGCAATTATATAGCCAAGAGCATGCACTATATTTTGTTCCACTATGACTAAGCATTATTCCCACACTGTCATGCTCTATATCTTAGACAATGAAAATTCACCAAATATTGCAATAGTTTTGGAGATCACTGTACTTTGAACCCCTCCTCTGATTGATCACCTGATACTCACCCCTGCAAATGTTCCCAGATGTCAGTTGAAAGATACCAGCAAGTAAGGACTGTTAATTTCCTGCACTGTCACCAGTGTTTAACTCTTCAGAGCAGATACCTTTACATCTACCTGACCTGAAATCTCCCTCTTTTGAGGGACTGCTCAAAACACTTCCCCAAGTAGAAGAATCCCCATATTGCATCAAATTATTTAAATAAAGGAACCAACCCCTGCCATAAATGTTGTCATTGTCTCTAAGCAATGACAAGTTGAAGGTGCTACTTACAGCCCTATCAAGGAAAAGGAGGACAGCCCCTCCACCATTGCAAAGAAAATCACTAATTCTGGCAAGTGGGATGGCAACTGTGATAAGTTCCAAGTCTGGTTTACTGGGCTCAAAGTATGGGTTTCCTACCAAAAATGGGACACAGACAAAGTAGCAGTCTTCTTGTGCATGAAGGGCAATGCAATCTCCTATGCACAATTAAAATTAAAAGAATATTGCAATTCTGAGTTGGAAGATGTGATCAACTCTCAAGAACAGAAACTTGGGTACCTCTGTGGTAATAAAGCCTGGCCCAGTTAGGGCATATTGCAAAAGGAAATATGAGAATACTTCCAAATTGAAGTTCTCACCCACAAATTAGTTTAATGGCTCAATCAGTTGAAGCAGCAGGGACATCCTATCAATGAATTCTTGCAGAAGTTCAAAGTCCTTTTTAAGGAGGCACAAATTGAAAATGGACATGGCATCAAGATCATTAAATGAGCTGTGGATGCAAGAGTATGTATGCAGACATGCACATTGAAGATGACATCTTTAAGTTGATTGGTACCTACAGGGAGATGATGTCAAGTCTGGGTCCTCCAGACTCAAGTCTGATCAGAGGTCCAATGATCAGTAGAGACAGAGTTCATAGGAAAGGAATGAACAGAGATCAGAGTGGGCAAGAGGATACCTAGAAGAAATTGGTGCAGAACTTATATGTTATGCCCTTGTCTAGGCTTGGACCTCATATTTCAAAGAAGGGAAGAGGAGAGGAGAGAGAGGAAATTGGACAGAAGGGAGGAGACTAACTTGATATTCATACTAAAGATATAAACAGAGTACTAGAGGTTTATATACTAGAAGTCCAGTTTGAAGTTCAGACTAAAAAATGGAGTGACACATGAAAAAGTATATCAGGTAAGAGAGAAACATATAGCATAGAGAAAGTACTTAGGAAAGGCATATGATATGGCAAAGGGTTTGTAGGTATGGATTAAGAATTGTAACTAAGAATGAAGGGTTGAAAGTAGAAGGGGAATACCATAAAAGAAAATAGCAGAAGTTCAAGAGGGAAGGGGAAAGTCCAAGGGAGAATGATATGGAGTCAGATAAAGAAGCTTGAACTAGGGATTCAGAGGTCAGAGTTGATAGAGGTCAGAACAGATATGACAGTGCCCCCTTGTTAAAGCCAAGCTCTCAAGGCTGGCTAGGTTCAGACTAGAGGGTTATTGGGGTGAAGAAGTCATGTGACAAGCATTTGTTGGAGTTTAAATGTGTTAACAGGTTGTATAACTCATTGTTACCTACTCAATGTTGTTGCATATTTAGTGTGCTTCTTATTATAAACATATGTAATGCAATCATAGAGCCACTGCAATTACATAATCTTGGACTACTCCTTCTTATATTGTGCTAAAAGGTTATGAGCCCTGAGTGTGCTCATTAGCCCACTCACCAACATAGGACATTCCCCATGGCATGGCATGATAAAGATAAAGTCTTGGAACTTAGGCCAGATGGCAGGAATTGGTCAGCATGGTGTAAGAAAGTTATTGAAACTATTGAGGACCATGGGCTGCAGGAATATCTCACCAGTACAGCCACAAATGTGAGCCATCAGTCTAAGACAATGGTGCAATTCATTATCACCTCAAGTTTGCCAGCTTAATTTTAATTTGATAAAGTATGGACCATTCTGAAAGATATTCCAGACCTCTGGACCTCCAGATAGGCATTCCAGATGGTCTCCCTTGCACAGGATCCAATACACACAACTCCAGGTTGTGAATATAGTGTTGCTTATATATAGTAGGGTCTCAGGGCCATTTCTTTATTTTTCACATTCTTTTTCATTTGTCACCTTGCTCCATACTTGGATTGAGGTATGAGTGCCTCCAATTCCATACTATATATATACCTTTGTTCCATATGCAGTGCTTCAGTTGTTTTCTGTGAAAAATCTAAGTAAAAGGGCAGTGATTGCCCACTACACTAATTAGCAATAGTAATAAGGTAAAGTAAAACTGATACTCACCTCAGCCACTGCCCAAGGAGTAGCAGGAATGACTGAGGAGAGCCCAGGAGTGAATGGGAATATATATATGAGGTAGGCAAAGATGCGAGCATGAAGTCTGATCAACTCCAAAGCAAAACAAGTGATCTCCATAAGGGAATGGTAAAGGGGGAGAGGAAATGGCATGAAGTTATGTAATGAGAATGAAGTGAAGATAGGGTAAAGGGATGACATAAGAAGTGCATACTGATATGCCATTGGACACAAGTCCAGCCCTCCTATCCATCTCCAACTGTTCTATAGGACATCAGTAACTTCTATGTAGGAGTTATAGGAGTTCGTCCAGAACTTCATTAAGAAACCTCAGAGTTGGACAGAAGGGCCCAGAGAAGATCAGAGTTGTCATCTCTAACATTTTCACCCATCTGGCAACAGTTGAAGTAAGTTCTCTTATACTTAATATTATTCCACTTCTAATATAACACAGTTCCAGATTGCTCCAGATTTACTAGCTGCACATCTGAACTTCAGAAATTTTATCATAATTTCAGTTTATCAGCTTAAAATGGCACAGGAGTTCTGGGAATATCTCACATGATAGTTTGACAAGACCATGATAGCTAGGAAAATGGCTACAGGAAGATCTAGGGTACCTAATAAGATAGTGTGAATGGCTACACCAATGCCAAGACAGTTTGGTAGCACCTGTTAGAGATGTAGTGAGATTGGTCACAAGGTGCAGGAATGCTGAGTGATCAAGGGACTGGGTTGCAAGATCACTATGGTCAAGAGAGTAGATACAGTGGCTCAAAAAACTGTCCAGATGTTTACCTATTTTGCACTAAATGCAATATCCTGTGAGAACAACTAACCCTAACCCTACTATGTAAGTGTACCAAATAGAGTACTAACCCTTGGCTATCTACTGATGCAAGAATCAAGGGATTTGGATAGGATCTGATGAAATGGCAGCTATTTCAAAATAATAACTCATTTGGACAGTTTTTTGACTTTATATTGGAACTATATATATTGGATTCTGGAATACCATAATATAACAAGAGGGCTATTATCTAAAAAATCATTGTTAGCAAGGCCAAAAACATAATTCAAGCCATGTAATTCATCAGTTCCATCCTTTATCTTAGAGTCTTACTCATACCAGGCAATACCCATATTTGAGGGGCAAGCCCCCCAAACCCCCCCATGTGACAGGCCTTTCAAGTGACTATGAATTTTAATAGGATAGTTCTTTTAAAATGGTTACTCCCTTTTTATAATAAAATCACACATCACACATTCTGAGTGATATGAAAATATGAAATAAAACATCATTTCTCTATATAGCCTAAAAGACAAATAAAAGAGACTGAAATAAA
>JBBPMX010000703.1:0-10248 GCA_038090515.1 Pulveroboletus cf. viridisquamosus
TTAGGGCCGAGCCTCTTGTTGGACAACCGGACGTGTTCATAGCGAAATCTACTCACAAAGCGTGATATCCTTCACTACTAAACTCGACCTGTGTGCAAATCCACTAAAGCCGTGCAGGCTCACTGAGCATGTATCGGACACCGCGAGAAAGTGTGTGAGCATGAGGGATGACGTTGCATCGCTCCCAACGCAGGGCATATGGACTGCCGGGGCCAACCATGCTTGAGACGTCCGTCTCTTATCCAGGCAAAGAACTGCCGCCCTATGTGTCTCCTTCTGCTCTTTAAAGCCATGCGTAGAAGCTGGCTGCCTAGGCTTCTGCAACGTCTTGAAAAAGCAACCTTTGGGTGCCTTTGCATCAGCCCACCCTGAGTGTAATTACCCAAGTTGCATCCACACTCAGATCATCCACCATAGCGACCGAGATTGGTGTGGTGCTACCAATCTGTCTGCTTGGAAAACATGGGTACCTTAGAAATAGATTTTAATCTCAATCCAATTCTCTGCTCTACTGTGGAATGCAACTGTTGGGAAGCAGTGGATACCAATTAGTATTATTTGGCCATTTTACACATCATTCATCATGAGTTTCACAAAAATATTATAAGACCCTTATAAACCCCTTATGAGGAGTGCATTAAGTGTATTGTGTATAAACTATTATAAAGCCATTATGATAATAGATCAGATTACCAATGTGACTGCATCCCATACATATTGGGCAATGATAACATGCTCCCACACTTCTGTAGATGCTAATAAGTATGGTCCTCACTTGTGAGATCAATCAGTCAGATTGAACATGGGAATAAGTGGCAAACAGACAAAAGCCAATTACTTATTACAATTATATATTGTAGGCAAACCAGCATAAGCTTTCTGGATGTTGGGGGGGTTCATATAGTTTATTATGGTAGTTCACTTGTGTACTAGTACATTATTTCTGAATAAAAGCAATCTCATGTCTTATTCATAAAACAGTGCAAGAATCTAATTACTGAGTAAGTCTATAATCAATTGATGGATTGGATATCACCCACAGAACAGGGTGCATGAGGAATCCCAGTACACATGACTCTTGTCAGATGGCAGTACAATAATGCTACATATAGTTGATGAGACCAATCCATCCTCCTTTTGTTAAAACATCTAATGTATCTGGTCATTAGGATTTTCTGTGTGTGCACTCTTAATTGCTCATGTCACCAATTGATAGCAAGGTCTACATTTCAAGTGCATATGACCACAAATGTCAATTACTATATATGTAATACAAAATGAAAAATGGGGGCATAGATCAACAATTAAACTTGAGGTGTTCCTTGACTGCTTTTCTGGCCAGGCTGCCCCAGGATATACATATGTGGTCCACCTGCCATGAATATCAGTGATAATTTCACTCAAATGGATGCACATCTCTTCCCTACTGTGTGACATTGTGCAGTGCACCATCTGTGCATTGCTTCTTGAAGGAGGTAGTGACAGAACCCTTGTTAATGGATGGTGGGTTGTAATTGAGTATTCCCTGCTTCCTGAATACTTGCCTTGAGACAAAAGGTCATGCATAGTGACAAAATCCAGCTGGTTCCAGATGCACCATCAACTGGCTGGAACACTGGATGATATCTCAGATGCCCCTGTCACACCAGATATCCATCTGGTATCTGGATCTGGGTGAGTGGACTCAGGTAGTAGGTACAGTGCTTCATCTAATATAGCAGGGCTCCAGGGCTATTTAGATTTGTCAGAACATTCTTCTCACTTCCACAGTTAGGTCAGGGTATGAGCACTTTACTCACCCCACACTATATAAATCATTCCACTTTGCACTTCAGTTGTTACAGCCCATCTGGCAGTAGCTGAAATGAGCTCTTTTTACTTAAACTTATCTCTTTTCTAATGTACTTTAGCCTGGATTGCTCCAGATTTGACAGGTGAATAAATAGTTGTTACAGCCTTCTGGCAGCAGCTGAACCTGGATTGCTCCAGATGTGTATTGTTGCGACATACACCAATGTTTGCAAAGATTGCTGCAAACATGAATTTGAGAAATTTGGGCAGTGCTTGCACCAAGCAGTATGCTCACAAGAAATTATGGTATTGGCCTCCCTGCTCATACACTGCAGATGAAGTGCAACTGGTGACAGCTTCTACATTTACAGCCAGGCTATACTTGACAGCTGCTCTGTTCTGGATCTCAGAAAATTTGTCACATAGCACAAGGTTAATTATCTGTTCTACCACAGTAGGAGTGTAGAACTTATATGATATCTGATTATGTAAGCATCGCACTCTAGTAGGAATAGTTTCCATGCACTACACCTCAGTGACTGTCTATCATAGTCTACTGAGGTGAGCCACCCCTTTACATAATCTTGTTCTTTCACTCACATACCTTAGATCTACTACTTACTATAAACATTGTGGAATACAGTAACTGTTTATCACAGTCTACTGAGACCTACTGCATACTATAGGTTATGAGCCCTAGCTCAAAGGCCTAAAAGAAAACAAAGTAGTAATCACTGAAAGTCCACTCAGATGTCCTGTTTGAAAATTGAAGATCTTAAACTTCCCAAACTCAATGTGGCTGGAAAGGAATGGATCCTGTGGAAGAGTCAACTACAGGTTGCACTTGCCACTCAAGGCCTCTGTGGCTACCTTGATGGTACAAGGCACCACCCAACTGATCCCATACTTGGCAAATCTCCTGCATGGATACCAACCACTGCCAATGAGACAGAAGCTGTCAAGAAATATGAGAAGGATCTAGATATGTACATGGCTTGAGAAGGATGCCTTGGCTCAACACATCATTGTGTTAGAGATGACAACTCTGATCTCCTCTGGACTCTTCTGTCCAACTCCGAGGTTCCTTAATGAAGTTCTGGACGAACTCCTATAACTTCTACATAGGAGTTACCAAAGTCCCATGGAAGCAGTCAGAGATGGATAGGACAGCCAGACTTGTGTCCAATGGCATATCAGTATGCATTCCTTATGTCATTCCTTTACCCTATCTTTGCTTCATTCTCATTCCATAACTTCATGCCATTTCCTCTCCCCCTTTACTATTCCTTTATGGAGATCGCTTGTTTCACTTTGGAGTTGATTGGACTTCATGCTTGCATCTTTGCCTACCCTATATATATATTCCCTTTCACTCCTGGGCTCTCCTCAGTTGTTCCTGCTACTCCTTGGGCAGTGGCTGAGGTGAGTACCAGTCTTTGGTTTACCTTATTACTATTGCTAATTAGTGTAGTGGGCAATCACTGCCCTTTTACTTAGGTAAATATAGTTGTTCCTGCTACTTCTTGGGCAGTGGCCAAGTGGGCAATCACTGCCCTTTTACTTAGATTTTTCACAGGGTGTAGCCTGCCAGGTACTAGTATCTCCATCAGTGGTGACAATCTCAGTGTCTATCTGATCACTGCCACACCTCAAGGTACATGATGTGGCATTGGATGCAGCTGCTGACTGTCCATCCTCGACATTGATCTGTCCGCTTTCCTTGCTACCACCGTCCACTCCTCGGATGACAAGTCTGAGCCGGAGGTGGATTATCCTGATTTTCAGCTGTACATCACCCAGGCTTGGTGTGAAAAAATCTAAGTAAAAGGGCAGTGATTGCCCACTACACTAATTAGCAACAGTGATAAGGTAAAGCAAAGACTAGTACTCACCTCAGCCGCTGCCCAAGGAGTAGCAGGAATGACTGAGGAGAGCCCAGGAGTGAAAGGGAATATATATATAAGGTAGGTGAAGATGCGAGCACGAAGTCCGATCAACTCCAAAGCGAAACAAGTGATCTCCGTAAGGGAATAGTGAAGGGGCACGAAATTATGGAATGAGAATGAAGCAAAGATAAAGAAAAAGGGGTGACATAAGGAATGCATACTGATATGTCATTTGACACAAGTCTGGTTGTCCTATCCATCTCCGACCGTTTCCATGAGACTTCAGTAACTCCTATGTAGGAGTTGTAGGAGTTCGTCCGGAACTTCATTAAGGGACCTTGGAGTTGGATAGGAGGGCCCGGAGGAGATCAGAGTTGTCATCTCTAACACTTGGGCTAACTTCCAGACTGACAAGGCTGCAAAGGAGAAGGGCAAGTGGGTCCAAGTCCCACCTCACAAGTATCTGGCACCTCATTCTGCATCCATATCAGAGGAGCTTCTCTTGCCAGAACTCCAACAACAACAATCATCATCATCATCTGCCATCCGTGCTCCTACTCCTGTTCTGAACACTTCATCGTCATGCCCAGAGCAGCGCAAGTCTTCTGGGGAGCCTGTTACCCTGTCATCATCTGGCTCAACTGGTAATGTTCCATTTCACGCTCCCAATGCTAACACATCTTTCCCCTCCTCATCTGGTCCCCAGTTCAAGTACTTGTGTCCCCTCGACGATGACCCTGCTCCAAAGCGAGTCCTGGACCAGGTGATGGATGTCTCCATCCCGGTCCCCATCAAGGACCTTTTCACCATATCTCCTGAATTTCATAAACAGTTTCACAACCTCACTATGGTGAAATGGGTCGCACCCACTTCTTCCACCAACATTGTCCAAGTCAATGAGCTCACTGGCCTTGACCCAGCTTCTGTCGCCTGCAAGTATGGCGATCGGGTCCTCTACAATGAGGACAGTTTGATCATCGCTCATCATAATGTCCCTCTTCATGCCATCAAGGCGCGCATCGCCTGTTCCGGTCACACCATCCTCAGTGTTCTCAACTCTGGATCCGCAATCGTTGCCATGCCGAAGTGGGTATGGGAAGGATTGGGCCTTCCGGTCTGGTCTGACCATACCATGTGTATGTCCTCCACTAATACCAGTGTCAACACAACCATTGGCATCCTCAAGAATCTGGCCTTGGACTTCAGCGTGGGTGAAGTTATGCTGCAGGTCCAAGTACTGGCCTGGGCGAACTTCGACCTCCTGTTGGGGCAACCCTTCCATTGTCTTATGGGTGCTACTACTGACAATTACCTGGATGGCTCACAGACTATGACTCTTCATGACCCCAATATGGGGAAGCTGTTATGCGGATGCACGAACACCGAAGCCGAGCAACTAAAGGCTTGCCGTAAAGCCTCGCAGAGAGAAGGGAGAGCGAAGGAGTACACTTATCATCCAAGGTTTTAACCCAAGGAACAAGTGGCCAAAGCTGGGGATACCAGCTAAGGACGCACCCTTTATATATTGCAGGGGATGGTGCACAGACCAAGCTGTGCTACAGATAAGGTGTGAACAATAACTAAATATGGTAAGTGATATCCCACGGTTGTGGGAGAGTTCTGTGATAAGGAAGCGTAGCGACGGTAATTAAAAGAGTGAGGTGACCACGTGTTATGACGTCATATGATGTCATGGTCTAGGCCATGTCATGTGATCTGGTCACGTGACTGGTGAATGAGTGAAGGCGAAGCAAAAAATAATTAGGTCGGTGTATACGATATAACACTACCCCCCTCCTAGGACTCGTATTCCAGGCGAGTCGGCTGAATGGGAGCCCCACCGGGGGGACCGTAGTCGGAGAACAGGGTGTTGAAGGCGGCTAGGGATAGGCCGTGAAGCGGGCGCGGGGCCGAAGGGTTGGTATGATGGAAGGAGTCCACGGCATCGGGGGCATTCTGCAGATTGGCGGCAGGTTCCCATGTGTCGTCCGTGTCAGAGTACCCTTTCCAGTGGACACGGTATTCCAATTTCCCTCGACATAGGCACGAACCCACGATGTGATTGACCTCATATTCTTCATGACCATCTTCGTTGACCTCGACCGTGTCCGGGTGGGAGATCAGCTGCCTGTCAAGGGGAGCACAGTATGGTTTGACCCGGGAATTGTTGACAACCGGGTGGAAGTGTGCGTTTTTTGGGAGACGCAGTTCAACTGTGTTCAGCATCGACCGAATAACGTCATAAGGTCCGATCCAGCGTTGGGTGAGCTTCTTGGCGACATACGGCAACTTCAAGTTTTCCGTACTGAGCCAAACCTTGTCTCCGATCTGATATGGAGTGGGGTCTTCTTCGTCTGTGCATTCAATCATTTTTTGGCGGGAAGCTTCCAGAGCTTCGTGGACTTCTGCGTGGGACTTGCTGGCAGAGTGTGCGAATGTACCAGCCAAGGATGAAGACGATCCTTCAAATCCAAGGCGAGGGAAGTAATTCCGCGTGATCTCAAACGGAATCGATCCGTGAGAAGAAGATAAGGAGGAATTATGATGGAACTGGGCGATCTTGATCCAGTCGGCCCAATCCTCCTGCTTCTTTGCAACGTATGTGCGGAGATATTGTATTATTTCCCGATTGATACATTCGGTTTGTCTATCCGTCTGGGGATGATACGTGGTGGAGATCTTCTGGGAGATTCCGAGGAGATTGCACAACTCGGTTGTGAACTCTGAGATGAATTGTGGACCCCGGTCCGATACGATGGTGGAGGGGAGGCCGTGGATGCACCATACAGCGTCCCTGAATATTTTGGCAAGATCCATTGAGGATGTTGCCTTTTTACATGGTTCATAAATAACTTCTTTACTAAATCGATCTACGATGACACAAATGGCGTCGAAGCCTCGGCTTTCCAGAAGGCCGGTTACGAAATCTACGGATAAATCCTCCCAGGGTCGCTTGGACACCGGAAGGGGTTGAATGGACTGCTTTGGTGCCATTTGCAATCCCTTCGTGAGGGCGCACATGTAGCAGTGATTAACATAATTGGTAACGTCCTTATGCATTCCCAGCCAGGAGAATGCGCGTCGGATCCTATTGTATGTGCGGTACATGCCTGCATGGCCGGATATCGGATCATTGTGGGATAATTTAAGGAGATCTAAGCGGAGTGACTCAGGTACAAAGATACGATCTGAGTCTTCATTAATGAAGAGGGAAGAAATACTATCGTACGTGAAATGGTTTATTTTTTCGTTTTGTATTTTTTCTGATTCTTTTCGTAGATTAATGTGGAAAGGTGATTCTAGGGTAACTCCTGATATGAATAGTTTCTCAGGTAACATAATAATATCTTTATTAAGGTCTGTGACAGCATCGCTGTGGTCCGGACGGCGGGACAATGCATCAGCCCGGTTGGTTAATCCGGGCCGATATATGAACGTAAGATTGAATTCTTGAAGAAGCGCGTGCCAGCATGCTTGTCGGCCGGATAAGGTCTGCGGCTTCTTCCAGTATTCTAGGTTTCGATGGTCCATCCAGACTTCGAAACCTTCTCGTCCGATGAGATAATGGCGCCATTCTTCCAGGGCGCGGATGACTGCAAGCAGTTCTTTGTCGTAAATGGGATAATTCCGCTCAGCGGAGTTAAAGCTATGCGAAAGGAAGGCACAGGGTCACCATTCCAAATCTTCGCATTCCTGCCAGAGGACAGCTCCTGTTGCTATATCTGAGGCGTCGGTTTCTAACCACATACCGCGTGTTGAATCGGGGTAAGCGAGGAGCGGAGCTTCTGTGAATTTCTTTTTGAGGGCTTGGAACGCCCGTTTTTCTTCTTGACCCCACCTGAAGGGGGTGTCTTTCTTGGTTAGGTCATTCAATGGCCTAGCGATATCAGCGAATCCGGCGATGAATTTTCTATAATAGTTACAGAGGCCGAGGAAGGCCTGTACTTGCTTCAAGCGAGTTGGTTCCGGCCAGTCGGCTATGGCCTGGGTTTTCTTGCTTTGCATCTCGACACCGTGTTTCGAGACGTTCATGCTGAGGAATTCCACTTTGTCGGCGCTGAAGGAGCATTTTTCTGGTTTGATAAATAGGTCATTTTCACGGAGTCGTTGGAGGACTTCTTTAACAAGGGCTTCGTGTTGTTCCTTCATTTTGCCCTTCGTGAAGATCATCATGTCGTCCATATAAATAATTAGGAAGGCGTATTGGTCGGCGAATATGTCGTTCATCATGTTCTGGAACGTGGGCGGAGAGTTAGTAAGCCCAAAATACATTACCATTGGCTCGTAAGCCCCAATAGGCGTTACAAACGCCGCTTTCCATTCGTCGCCCTCCTTGATGCGAACATTGTTGTAGCCCCAGCGCAAGTCCATTGCGGTGAACATATCGGCCCCCTTAAGCCGATCCACTAGCTGTGAGATAAGAGGTAGAGGGTAAGTGTTTTTGACGGTGCCCTCGTTTACATAACGGTAGTCCATAACAAGTCGTTTCTTTCCGTCCTTCTTCGGGATGAAGAATACCAGCGACGTTTGAGGAGACTTCGACGGACAGAGATACCCTTTTTTAACTTCTTTTTCGATAAACCCACGGACTTCTTCTAGCTCGGTGTCCGAGAGGGGAATGACTCGACCCTTCTTCGGCACGAAGTCCGGTTTAAGATCTATGGCATGATCCCACGGCTTGCGTAGGGGTAACCGGTTAGATTCCTGCTCTGAAAAGACATCGAGGAAGTTGTGGTAGACTTCCGGAACTTTTTCTTTGAGGCCCGGCTCAATATTTCGGATAAGCGCCCATGCGTAAGCGTTGCATTCGTCGGTGCACCTAGTGAATTCCAGCTTCTTGTCGACCCAGTCGATTTCAGGGTTGTGGCATGAAAGCCAGTCATATCCTATAATCATCGGGTGAGTTCCCAGCCCAACTACAAACGCATGTATTTTTTCGTGGTGTCCTTTAATTGATGCCACGAGTTCGGCTTTGTGCGAGATCTTCCCAAGAGATCCGACTTGGCCGTCTGCGTTGTACACGTTGATTTCCTCGTCGAGAGGAATGAGGTTTATTTTGTGCTTGGCGCACCATTTTCAGTCGACGAAAGTATTGACTGCTCCGGAATCAAGGAGCGCGGGTATTGTTACTTGTTTTTCTTCTTTTTCTGATTGGTATCGTACATCGACGGAGACCGAAAATTCTTCAGAATTCTTCAAAGTGTTTTCTGTAGGGATTTTATTTATAAATACTGATGGGAATACTGTTTTCTTAAATAGGGAATTAAGCACACTATGTTTTAAGTCCGGTGCCGAGCTCTTTCGAGACCCCCTGGCGGACGGTGGAGAATTCTTTAAATTAATCAGAACCTGACTAATCGTACGGATAGGAAAATCCTCGTCGGTGCACTCGGAAAGCTCGGCTACAGGCTCAGTGCCAGCTACGGGGCTAATCAGTTCACCCTTGAGCACGGTCAACGAGTCGTCTACACCTACCGCTTTCCTACCGGCGCGCCCGAGGATGTCCGCAGGACTTACAGGGGTAGTACTACAATCGGCCGAATCCATCGGCTCGAGACCAGATCTAATTACAGTGTCACTATCATCCCTAATCGAGGGGTCCAAATACGTGGTGACTAATTTTTTTATGTTTAATAGGTTTTCAAGTTTTTTGTTTTGTTTTTCTGCTTTTATCCTTGCAGCGAATAAACTATCGCCAACCGGTACCCTACTCCCGGTTAGTGGTTTCCTTTTAAAGCCTCGGACGCTTTTGCCTTGGCTTCTGATTCAAAGACGTCGGCCCAGTATGCACGGGCCTCGTCTGACATGTATTCTTGTTGGCTTGTCGTAGCTGACCTGACGGCTGTTTGCGCTTGTGGCGCAGGAGGTTGATTGGCTGGTGGGTCCTCCACCCACGCTTCTGTGTAATACCTGTCGGCACCGGGTATCCAGACTTGCCGGAGATTCTGGGGCTTCGGCTGAGCCCTTCCTTGTTGCGGGCCTCTCGGCTTCCGTGGTTTCTGGCAGTATCTTTGTATGTGGCCTGCCTCGCCACAGTTGTAGCATGTGATGTTCGGGTTTTGCGGCTGTCCCGTAACAGCGTCGATTTGCATGGGCACACCATGCCCAGGTTGGGTTCCATATTGCGTAAACCACTGGTTAGGTGGTGGACCATTGGGGGGATTGTATCTTCGAGGCCCCCATTGCCTTGGTGATTGGAATCTGCGCTCCACAGCAGCAGACTCAAAGGATCGGCCGACCTTTCGGTAGGCTTCGATCAATTCGTAAATGTCCTCTTCTACAGACATGTGTAGGTGGACCTGCATATAGATGCGGGCGTCCACAGCCTGCTTGAGGATTTTGATCCCATGACCGTTCTTGATCTGGGATTCCCTGAATAAGATCTCGAACCTTTGCAGGAACGAGTCTATGGCAGCCCCGTTTTGCTTCAGGACAGTGAGAGCCTTGAACGACTCATGGGCAAGGACGTCAATTTGGAAGTGATCCTTGATAGATTTGACAAGCTCGGGCCACTGGGGCCAGGCATCATCGCCTTGTGTATATCCAAGGGACTTGCCGTCCCATCCGAGGA
>JBBPMX010000704.1:0-10247 GCA_038090515.1 Pulveroboletus cf. viridisquamosus
AACATATGTTGAGGTACTCCAGTATATGTCCATAGCACTCATTTGTTTTCATATTATATCAAACCCGCTCGTTCACGATGCTATTAAACCATGGTATTCTATGAAATGCTATGGGAGGCAGGAACCCACCATCCCACCCACCTGCCCCCCTGCCGCATACATATGCATACAACCACATACCTGCCCCGACCCACCCATACGCTGATCCTATAAGTACATCACTAAGGTGGCGATCTTTGCCACTACTTCTGCCGTTCCGTTCGTCCAAGTACCGTCCGTAATCTAAGAATTATTCATCAGCGTATGTTCTTGCGACAGCCAAATGCCGCACCAGTTTTGTCGCATCGTCTTTATACTGCTGTGGAGGAAGGGCATTCAGAACTGGAAGAGCCGTCGCAAACTTTGAAAAACGTACTGCCTTTGCTTGTGCAGATAGTGAATCGTAATATGTTCCGAATTCTTCTCGTGTTCCTGTGGGTCGTACTTGTTTCAACCATCGATGTGCACAAAGCGAGCTGTAATAAACAATAAGTAGGAGAGGATCATAACAAGGCTTACTGCGTCCTTACCGTCCCGTCTTTCCCAAAGGAGGTCGCCAGACTCCTTTCTTTGTTGTTGAGGTTTGCATGCTGACCCCGTCCGTTGTAGCCGTCTTTTCCAAAGGCTCCAAGCTGGAACTAGCGCTTCCCATTGCACCTGTATCAAGAATCATAGACCGTGACTAATAAAACTTGAACTTCACTTATGATGTTTTGGGGGAATACTACAGACGTCCTTGATACCGTCAGCTTGTTCCCCAGCAAGTGATGCGGTTACGGGGGGGGCTGGGTTCTTGTCAACGTCTAACGGAGTGTTCTCATGAGCTTTAGCGGTGGGCAAGAGTGGTAATCGGCGGTCGACGTTTGACCTATCCAATAGCTTAAGATGTTAGCTATATGTTGGTTAGAATGACCGAGGACTCACAGGGGATTCTTCACGCGAATGACTAGCCTCGTCTTTCCTTTGGTTTCGTACGACATAAAAGTGTTTGTGTCCAATGGGGGTGTTGACGCTGCAGATGTGTTCAACTCATCTGACGATGAAGCGACAGACCTTGTACTCATCCCGATGCATTGTGAGACATTTGACTCGGAACCTAGTGGACTCGGAATACTTGAAGCCGACTCTGACCACAGGACATCTTCCGAGTCCGGTGGTGAAAGGCTATTGGTAGATAGGCTTGGCTCCGTTGCATCACCAGAGGGTGGACTCGCGTGACTGGCTACTGTCGCTGTACTCGGATGACCTCAGAAAGTAAATTCGATGAGCCCAGCTCTATCAGCAAGTGCTATAGACGCACCTTGGTTCTCCCTTGTACACCCCAGTGTACCGGCCCGCTCTCCAGTCTTGATTCGTTTTGCAGGGGGTTCGGTCGCATTCGTGTCTGCGTTGTTGGTGACGTCGTTCGTATTCATGTCTACGTTGTTGGTGATGTTGTTCGTATCCGATTCTGCCTTCACTTTTCGCTTTCCCATGAGAGTAGACTTTTTGTCGGACTTGTTGGTAAACCAAGTTTGCTTGTATGACGCGTAGTGCTGTTTAGCGAGCCTGTCGACCTTCCACGTGTCGTCACAAAGATTCAGCTCTGGAAACGACTTGATGATTTCGGTGCGAAACGTCTTCTTGACAACAAGGGACATTGACTTCCATGTCACGTTTGCATCGATGAGATTGCATTTACGTAGTTCGTGCCAGACGTCGCGCATGTTTGAGAGAATGCTTGTGATTCTTGCTTCGGAGAGTGGGTGACCTTTGTCGTCCTCCAGGAATGAATGACTTGATGTCGAGGCTTGACCTGTGTCGGAGGCCTTCCAGTTGTTCCACTTCTTCTCTGTCCAGAAACGAACCAGAGGGTAGGTATCTGATTTCAGCTGGGGAATTGCTGCGGGGTTCATGAAGCAGTCGGACTGGACTGGTGCCTGCAAGGTAAGGTCAATGGACGAGGATACCTCGTTCGGCGATCTTGACTGATTCAGTTGTGCAACAAGTAAGGCGTATGATTTTCTGTGGATGGAAGATGTCGATCAGCACACGTTTAGTATACTTACTCTTACTCAATGGTAGTGCGGGCAGATTCAATAGTAGCGTTTTCAATCTTCAACTTCATGATTATCTCTTCAAGTGCTTCAATGTGCTGAGTACACTGTACATGCTTATATGCGGGTCAGAAACCGTTCTAGACACATAAACACGCTACTTGCCTGATTAATATGAAAATTTGTAGGGTGGTTCATAGGCCAATTCGTTGTTGTAGTGTGGGAGGCCGCGATCGATAGATTGTGTGTTTGATTGAGTTGCCCTCATCTGGTGATGTATTAGAAAGGGGATAACGGTAATTACTATGAGAGAAAAGCACCTCCGGGGGGAGGACGACGCCTAGCTGGTGGTATATCGGCCTCATCAGCATCATCGGTAGCTGGTCGTCTTGAACCTCGGTCTTGGGTGCCGTTTGAAGTAGCGCTAATACCCTGTATGAAAGCACAAAACTGTTCAGAGCGTCTCCCAAGCCGTATCGCTTCCTTCTCATCCTCGCCTGCCTCACGGAGATGTCGTCGCCAAGTTTGGAGTGTATTCAAGGGTCTACGAATGCCTTTGCAATATCGATGACAAATGCACCAGTATAGCATTGGTTCTGACATGGTGGTGAACAAGGACAGATTGTTTCGGGGACGCAAGCGACAGGATCAAGCAGTTGGATTAACGTGCGGTACTTGCTATGCGTAGCTATGTTGGGCGAGCTGGCAGAGCGGGCCTATGTTGACGGTAGTTTGGCATAGTTTCCCATTTCATACATAGCACAAAATAGCTACACCTTGCTAGGCATATTACGATTTCTCACTGGGCATCAACGTTCACTCTTTCATAGGCGCGTGCTCACAGATCCGCCACTCGTCAGACCACAATCTTTGGGGTGCGCTATCCTACTCCAATGTTCATTGCACTGGTGGGGGTGAAAAGCATTCTCTATCCTGACAGCGAACTCGCGACAGCACACGCAGCTGGGAACGTCAGTGTCCTGTTCATCATGAGCACTGCCTCTTGCCGTTCCATCGAGGACGTCGTGGTGGTCCAAATAACCACCGACGGTATCAACTCTATTGGTGAGTTCGCTCCCCCGTCCGACGTCACCTTTTTCCCCAGACTGCTCACGATTACCAGGCCCCGTACAGCAGAAGTCATGGTGTCAACACTGAAATGGGCGAAAGCGAGCAGGTTCACCATGCTCATGATCACGCTAGATACAATGATGATTGGTTGGCGACCTCATGATCTCAAGAGGTCGTATCTCCCCTTTGTCTATGGGGTTGGCATCCAAGTCGGCACATCTGATCCCATATTCATGAAACGATACGGTCTCGAACCACGCCCGTCCGATTCTATCAAGTTCCCTTTTGAACCCGATAAGATCAGGGAGGCACTTGCACGTGGCGATGACGAGGTCACTCAAAACATGATACTGGGGAAGGAGTGGCTCAGCAAAACCAACTCGGGCATGTTTAGGACATGGGAAGACTTGAAGTTTGCACCCACTCGCTTGGTGGAAGGTATGTTACACTCAAATTGACTGGTATGCTGGATACTCATGACATGCTGTCCATGCTTAGCAACATGCACGCTCATTTCCTGTTTTGTCACGGATCACTCGAGATGTTCTAGCTATTCCTGCTGTCAGTGTATCAGTTGAACGGCTCTTTTCAAGTAGTAAGCACACTCTCTCCGAGACGAGGTCTTCCATGAGCGCAGCACAATCAGCATCCACCACCATTATATGCAAAGAATGGCTCAAATTAGGCTATGGTGAGGGCATTGAGTACCTAGAGGGCGTAGCTGCCTACGAAGGCTAATCATATTTGATTATATTCCACTACTTTCGAGTACCAGCGGTTACAATACAATACCGCACGATACATTACAGTACAACCAAGCCGATATGTGATTACAATCCAATACATTATAATACGGGTCGAAATCGTATTTAATTGTAATTGCCGAGCCCTAAGTGTGGCAGCCTGGCCCGTCTCATCATGCACATGCCAGCGGTATACTAACACACAAGTCATACCGGCCCAAACCTGATTGTGACAGCTAAGTGATCCTTTTCCTCTTCGTGCTGGTTGACCATAAGTCTCATTAATGCGGGTTGAACCAGGCACCTCTGACAAGGACATGGGTAAATCCATGGGCTGTTATTGTAGTCAAGTTGAAACCCGACGTTCCGCTTTAGGAAGCGCAAGGGCTACCAGCGGTTCGGCCTGACCGGGACCCACGACCCTGACAGCAAACCCAAGCAAGGTGATTCATTTCTTAGTTAGTTGCCTTTTCGTCCAGGCTTATCATATGATTCCTATTCCTTCCGATCCTTGTGACTGTTGAAACATGTAAGAATAGCTGTTCCTATCAAAGAAGCCAGAAGTCATAGCAATATCTTGGCCATGTCCAGCAACAAGGTTCGTCCGAAACAGTAACTATGACATTTAGGACCCATATATACCATGAGTAATGATCTGGCCAGCCTACCTACTCGGCCATCATAGCCATGGGCCCCAGGGAGTCATCATCCACTATTTCAGGATCCAGTTCGTCAGACACATTTGGTGTCAAAGCGAAGAAGGAAGGCTATGGTGAACATATTTTGATTTTTAATAATTACTGCCTACTAACTATCCTTCTCTTTGCAGAACCCAATCCTACGAAGATAGCCTTGGCAAATATGGAGCGCCGCATTACAGTGTTAGTGTTGGAAAGGGGGGCTCTCAATCGAGAGAGCGATGCTACAGAACTTCGATCCCGCGTGACGAACCTTCCAAGCGCTGTCGTGTTGCTTCAATCTGGGGAGAGAAACGGCTTAAACCAACTCGCCGACATGACTTGACAAGACTTTCTGAACATGGAGAATAGACTATCTAGGCAATTCAAGGTCATTGAGAAGCATCTTGAGATGGTGACAGAGCGCCTGGAGACTGTAGAGAACACCGTTTCTCGTGTGGAAACGTCTCAGGTTAGCATTGTTGACCGTATAATGAATATTCTGCGCAGTGGTTCCTCCAAGTAAATAGAGATCGCATTCAATGTACTACTAGTGTTCTGTTGTTTCGGTTGTCATCGGTGCCATGTCCACTCCGAATGGACCGATGAGGACGATGTTCGCACCACACGCCTCAGCCAGTGTGTACCTCCCGCAATGCAAGTATTCGAGCCCGTTGGCGAAATCCGTATTGAGCTACCGACTTCTCTACAACATATTCGCCTATTCTGCTGCCTTCTCCCTCGCCTCTACTCTACTCCTGGCCAATGGAGATGATTCGAGCCTGCTGTTTCGACTCTTTCAGCCCAGTACTTGGGTCAACGCTTCGCTAACGTGGCTCGTTGGCGTCCTACCCGTTATACTGGTTCGAAAAGTCTTTTTGATGCATAGGTCACCATCGTGGCCGACTGCGTCTGCTCGCCTTCGCTCAATTGTAGCTACCCCCGAAGCCGCAACCTCTCCGTCAAAAACGATGGCGACTGCGCTTGCAAAGACAAAAATGTGTTGATGGGTAGCAATCTACACCACGTCCTCCCTTTCATTCTTATCACTCAAACTCGTCCATACGTGGTCTCGCCGCGAAGACAATCATCTCAACGTTTTCATAAAGTCGAGGTACATGTTGTCTCACCGCTCAAACGCTATGACCCGTCATCTTGTTGTACAGGAAGCATCCGTATTATGTCAATGGCCGATTCGTTTTCCTTGTATTGGCACAAGTATGGTTGTCGATCAGCTTTGCACTCCGGAACATCATGCTCGAGCGCTTCGCCTTTTGCTGGGCAAAAGCCCCGCCCTCATCGAATGCGGTGAGTCTTCGCCCGAATCATTGACGATTCCTCTGAACATGGGATGCGTAGCCCTTTATTCCGAAAAACCTCATTATGCTTCTACTCACTTGCACGCTCTTCACGTTTTTGTCATTCACAGCTTACGATCTTGCGTTCGGGGTGGTACGACTGGCCCTCTTACCGATAATATCCCTCATCCAATCTGTTTTCAAGCCATTCATCGGCCATTTTACAAGAGGCTCCTGGACGTTGACCCTGTCGTTGCGGCACTTCTCCCTCGAATTACGTGCGTTCACCCTCGGAGCATCTATGCTGGCCAGGTGGGAATTCGCCGAGACTCTGTTTGATATCTATATTCCCCAGGTACGCCATCATCTTCCATGCTATTCCACGTACCAAAGGTCGCGCTAGCCCATCAAAATCGCATCCAACACCGCAGACCCCAACGTGACGCTCGTTTCGGGCATCACGTCTGCCAATCCATTATAGCTCCACTTTGCTTATACTGAATTGCATGACATTTCTACCGCCCAAAGCGCTACCAGTGCTTCTCGTCGAACGCCTCTGTTCGCTGACCAAAAGTTCAGCCCGAGTCTGTGGAGTGTGTTGGCACACGAGTCACTTTTGCGTTTAGGCCACGACTATCAGACCTTCCTTCGTAGAGGCGTCCCTGCCCCCGCTGACCCAGTTGCACCGCCATCACCGAGCGTGATTACTACCTCCATTGCATGCCTGAAGATGCAGTGCCAGTGTTTGGTCGTCAAGTTTTCACCATCGTGGTGTAGGGATCTGTTTGCGCGATGGGATGCCTGGTGGACGAGGGACCGTGTCAACAAGGTTACAGAAAAGTGTCTCCCGAATTGAGACCTTGACGTGCTCATCATCGAAGGTGTGCCTATAAAGAAACATCCTAGGTGATCACATTGTTTATGCCAATCACAGTCCTGGCCGGTCTTGTCTGCGCTTCGCTGACCAAGGACCACTATGGCGTGGTCCAACGAGACACTCCACCCATCCTAGAGGCTTTCTTGTCGTTCTTAATCGCTTTGGAGGAATATCACATTGAAGTCACCCAGCTCTATGTGCCTCCCACGCCGGACGAGATCATCCAAGGGGACTGGCGTATTCTTTGAGAGAAGGAACCCACCCAGATTGAGGTCGCGAAAGCCATGGAGGCAATTGGTGTTGTGACGGATGGTACACCCCCTTTACGCTGCACTGTCTCACAGGCTGATCCCGTCACTGCGCCTAGCGTTGAAGTCGGGCGTTGCTGATATTACGCGGACGTTTGGGGAGAAGCTTTTTGCGTTCAAGTTCCCACTCAGAACGGCCAAGAAGCTCCAGTCATTTGTAGATTATGCATGACGGGGTGTGTCCAAATATTTTTTTTGACTCAACAGCGCTGATCTACGCCAGATCCTTCTCTCACGTCGTACTGGCTACCCTTACTCCTTCTGGCGGAGTTATACACACAATCGTTCCTTACGATGGGCGATGACGAGTTTTTCTCTAGTTCTCCAACCACTCTGACCCTCAATGAGCTCACTCTCTTCTCGTGCACCCTCTTCAACATGCGTTCACGCTCTACTGGAGAGAAGATCAAATGAAAATTCAGGAGGTGACGGTTCCCGGACTCAACCTATCTTGGGACGGTGTCTGAGACAGGATAACCAAGTGTTTGCAGGGGATCCACTCATGAGAGTAAGCCTGACGCGTTTATTCTATGGGCATGCCGTCTGACTCTTTGGATGTAGCTCTCGAAGGCCATTCATGCCGGAAAATCACTGGCATGTGAACTCTCAAATTGACATGAATTCGTTCGTAGAAGCAGCTGTGTACGTGCCACTCCCGAAGGTATTGCCATCGAATCTAATTATGTTCTGTCAGGTACGAGGGGCAGCAAATCGATGACTCGACCGTCCCCTGCTCTGCCTTACGTCGCCAGTTGCCTCATTTCTCTCGGTTATCACCGCGACTAGGAGTCCTCAACAATATCCCATTTGCCATACCATTTGAGACCCGAGTACTCATCTTCCGTCGATTTGTGCAGAGCGACATGATGGATAGAGGTGTAGACCACTTTGCACGCAGAGGCAGGATGGAGGTATCGATCAGGCGAATGAACATCTCCCAGGACGAATACGACCGACTCTCGGACGCTGACCTTTGAGCTCCCATCAGCATCACATTCATCAACCAATTCGGAGAACAAGAGTACGTTTTATTTCATTCTACTGTACATCATGTTCGGAAACCTATCTACAGTGTGATGAAGGGCCGGAATCGATGGCAGAGGTGTATTCAAAGATTCTTCACCTCCCTCTGCAAGGAAGTGTTTGATACGGACCGTGGACTATGGTTCGCAAACAAGAAAAACGAGATTTATCCCAATCCTCATTCCTATGCTTTGGAGCGTAAGTCCAGTCATGATCACGTTCGTCTCTTGACTCATGGTCTACCATGGTGGCTAGCGCACAGTCTCAACTGGTACCGATTTATTGGCCGCATCTTAGGGACAGTAACACTGTTGGCAATGCCATCTCTTACTACATGAAGATCGAGAAAATTGCCTGATACGAATGGCGAACACAACTCTTGTGTATGGGTATTGATCGAGAACAGCCTGACCGTTTGTACTCAATTAGGAAGCTTGTGGCACGGAATTTCCCTGGCCAGCGCTGTCTACGCTCGCCCATCTACAAGTGACCACGAACGGGCTTTGGGACATATCTGCGGACATGTATCAGACGACGGAAATGGTAAAGAAGCTATGGTGCGTACAGTTCTTCGGGATAGGGCATTTCCTCCGGCGTCAATGTGATCTCGGTCACGATGCTCTCCTTGAGCCGCTGGACAGAGTTGACACCCACGATGGGGCTTATCACCTTTTGACTGACCCACGCTAGTACGATCTGTCCCATCTTGACACCCATTTTATTTGCAAGCTCCTCGACGCGGCGGATAGCTCCTACGTGGCGTCAAATGATGTCCCTTTCATGTAACAGGGGAGGTACATACCTCTTCACGATAAAGCAATGAATATTCATCTTGCATACTCGCAAACCTGGTCCAGCCATGCCTCTCAGCCACTTGATTCAGGTGGGCAAATTCCCAGCACCACATTGAGAAGGTCAATGTAAAGGGTCTCCAAGCCATTCGCGACGATCATTGTCACACTTGGATCATCGGCGACGAGGCCGTAGCATTTTGATGCAATCACAATCTTGTGACGTGGGATCTGGTACTAGCAAATATGATGCGTCAGGAGCGGGATCCATGGAAACGTAACTTACTTTGAATAAATGTGGCCAGGAGGCGCTCGGATTCGCCATTGGAGTAAATGTTGGTGGTATCGATCGTATTGATGCCCATGTCCCAAGCGGCTTTCATGATTTCGAGGGAGGGCTCCTCGTCGAGCACCCATGGCTAGATAGAGGAGACGTGGATATCAGACCACTAATGCAGCACGGCAAAGAGGCTGGTGACGTTGTACGAGGCAAGAGGGTATACGCACACTCCATGTCGATGAACCAAAGCTCATCGCTCCTAGCTACGATGCTACGCTCAAATTCGGCCCACGTTCAACTGAATAGAACTTACGATGGGGACAGACACACGGAGGCCAGACTTGCCGAGCTGACAGTATTCAACTTCGGGGGTGGACATGATGGAACAGAAGCAGGGATGTTGAACGATCAAAGTATGGCCAGATGGGCACTCGTGTTTCAACACCCTCAACTTTAAACCCTTCCTAGTGGTCCAAGGGGCTATCTGAAATGAGGAAATGATAAACTCGATTATTATCTGACTCATCTACGGCAGTGCGGCACAATCCTTCTGAAAACAATGCTACATCGGCTTGAGGGGGAGTGCTTAGGCAACTTTGGGTATGGGGATGACAACCCCATAGATTGATCCAATTCACGACTGGTCATTCATCCAATTATGATCATCACCAACCTAGATTCAGGTGGGGTAACAACTGCTCAATCATTGTTTCACAACATTTTATCATTTAATCCACTCGTACTTCTTCAGGGTCACCAAAGAAAATGGTAATAAAGAACTTATACAGTCGGATCATACATGTTGTGTAGCCATCTATATAATTTGTCACTGAAGGTGTCTGCGAATATCCCAAACCTTGCTTCTTTAACCGCCTCCATCCATAAGCTTGTCGTAAGCGACCTTTCCACCTTGTTCACGAAGTACGATGCTCTTCCTTCATGAACCTGGAACCCAATATCTAAACGACAGAACACTGATATAGATACAGTGCCGAACGCGTGAGCCTTCTCTGTGAGGACGAGGTTCTTCCAGGTTTCTAGGACAAATGTCATAAATTCCAAGCGTGCAGCCTCACGCTCAGAGACGAGTCCTTCATCCGGATT
>JBBPMX010000705.1:0-10241 GCA_038090515.1 Pulveroboletus cf. viridisquamosus
GTACCAATTACCTGTAGTACCTCAGTATAAGTCACTAAGGTAGAAATCTACAGTAAACCGGCCGATGTAACACTGATTACATAAGCATTAGTTGACTACCATATCGAGAATGGAATATGCGACAACATGTAACACGTAATATTCGGGTTTTGGGGCTGTCCCGTAACAGCGTCGATCTGCATGGGCGCACCACGCCCAGGTTGGGTTCCATATTGCGTAAACCGCTGGTTAGGCGGTGGACCGTTGGGGGGATTGTATCTACGAGGCCCCCATTGCCTCGGTGGTTGGAATCTGTGTTCTACGGCGGCGGACTCGAAGGATTGGCTGACCTTTCAGTAGGCTTTGATCAGTTCGTAAATGTCCTCTTCCACAGACATGTGCAGGTGGACTTGCATATAGATGCGGGCGTCCACAGCCCGCTTGAGAATTTCTGTCCCATGACCATTCTCGATCTGGGATTCCTTAAATAAGACTTCGAACCTTTGCAGGAACGAGTCTATGGCGGCCCCGTTTTGTTTCAGGGCAGTAAGAGCCTTGAAAGACTCGTGGGCAAGGACGTCAATCTGGAAGTGATCCTTGATGGTTTTGACAAGCTCGGGCCATTGGGGCCAGGCGTCATCGCCTTTTGGATATCCGAGGGACTTGCCGTCCCGTCCAAGGACATCTTTTTCTTCTTCCTCGACGTACTCCTTGAGTTGGAGCCTTGCGAAGGCGGCAGTGTTGCCTTCTAGTTGTGAGAGTACCGCCACGACGCGGAGCTTGCGGGAGTCCCATTTTTGGAGGGAGACCCAAACCTTGATTCCGGTCATCCAATTCCGGAATGTCTTGCGATCGCCATCCCATTTTCCAGGGTCGGCGACCTTTTTGGCGATGGTGGCGGGGGAGTCGGTTTTCTCCCAAAGGAGTGCTTGGAGGAGAGCTTTGAGCTCATCATTTGAGAGGGAGGAAGACGACATTGGTTGTTGGGGATGGCGGGGTCGGGAATGAGGAGGTGGTGTTGGGTCAGGTGCGGGAGGAGCGGTTGGTTCTCCTAATTCGGGGAGGGCGGAGTAGAGCCCTTCAAAACTTGGGGATCCCGGGGCAGACAGGTTGACAGTGCTTACTACTTCGTATCTTTCAACGAAGCTCTGGGCACGCTTGCGGGGGTGAGGGTCGGGATAACATACGGGGGAGGGGTTCGCAGTGGTTGGTCTTCTTCAACAATTTGATTCGACGGGTGAAGAGCCCGTAGGGGTAGACACCTGGTAACTCACAGGTATTCCGCAAACCTGGTATCCTCAAACCACAGAGGATACGCCCTAGTGCACTATGGGCAAGCAGCAACATTATCCATATTTAATACGCCGGACGAGCGTGTATGCAACCTGTTATGGGTGGTATGCCCTGGTCCGTCACGTGGAACCACTACGCAATGTCCCTTATGCCTGGGCCTGGCAACCACACTCGTGGATTTGCTTTCGAAACTGGGGGAGACGGATCAAGGTCGACCCAGAAGCCCCGTTACGTTTCCTGTGTTGGTCTTGTGAGGCGGATAAAAACTCATGCACTCTCGGTAACTTCTGTAAAAGCTGAGCCCTAAACATCAGGCGGGTCATGTACTCGGGTTATGGTATGAAGCTTTGGCCAAGTGTTATGCGGACACAAGAACACCGAAGCCGAGCAACTAAAGGCTTGCCGTAAAGCCTCGCAAGAAGAGATGAGAGTGAAGGAGTACACTTATTGTCCAAGGTTTTAACCCAAGGAACAAGTGGCCAAAGCTGGGGATACCAGCTGAGGACGCACTCTTTATATATTGCAGTGGAACACGCACAGACCAAGCTGTGCTATAGATAAGGTGTGACTGTATACTACGTATGGTAAGTGATATCCCACGGGTGTGGGAGAGTTCTGTGAAATAGAAGCGTAGTGACGGTAATTAAAAGAGTGAGGTGACCACGTGTTATGACATCATATGATGTCATGGTCTAGGCCGTGTCATGTGATCTAGTCACGTGACCGGTGAATGAGTGAAGAGAAAGTGAAAAATAATTAGGTCAGCGTATACGATATAACACTTCTCCTTCTATTAACTCTGGGGGTGGGGCTAGGTAATTTGGGCTATGGATGTCATTTTCATAATAGGATGATAAAAGGGAAGTATGGAACATGGGATGAATCCTCCATGTTTTAGGGAGGTGGAGGTGGTAGGAGATGGGAGATAAGACTTTGGTGATTGTGAAAGGACCTTCCTGTTTGGGTGCGAATTTAGGGGAGGTGAGGGAACGTTTCAGATTTCGTGCTTCTAACCAGACCTTATCTCCTTGCTTCCAGGGAGTGAATCCACATGTATTGTGTGATTTCATGACTTGGCATGTGAGTTTGTGGGATGTCAATGCTTTGTCACAGAAGCAGGAAAGTGTGTCTAGTCTAGTTTTGACAGTGGGTAGTGGGGTTTCTGTGATGATTGTGGATAATGGTTTGGGTTCATACCCCATCATGAGGAAGAATGGAGATTGGTTGGTTATGGAATGAGGGCAGTGATTGTGTGCAAATTCTGCCATTGGGATGTGTTCTGCCCATTCAGTGGGGTTTTGGTGGCAGAATAGATGGAGATAGGTCTTGATTTCCTGGTTAACTTGTTGTCAGAACCATGATTTTCCTTATGTCTCTTTTACAATACTCACGTCTATCAACCCCTATTATAAACCCCTATCCTTAATCTTTCATCCGATTACCTTATATTTCCCCTTCACCCACTAATTCAGGTCTAGGCTACCTTCAATTGCATCACTCCATTGACATCAGGTTATGTCATCATCATTACATCATGGTCTAGCCTATTGACATCATCATGACATCATTCCATTCCCGCTTATTTATCATTTCATATTTAGCTTCCATTTGATCCATTATTTAATATCCGTTAGTCATTATTCGGGCACAGGGCTCAGATCCAGATACAGGCCTTAGGGTTAGATATCCTATACATATAAGTAGCACTCATCCTGTACAGTAGTCCTCGTGCTTAGTATTCTCATTGCTATGGGTCATTCTCTGTGTGTGTGCCATTGCTGCACCTTAGCTTGATTCGTAGTTTTGGCCTCTCGACTTCTCACTTTAAGTTGTTGAGTTGTTCCTGATACTCATTCCGTTTCGCCATCTGTCTGTGGGTGATAGGTGGTGGAGAGGGCAAGTTGGTATCCAATGAGTTTTGCCAGTGATTTGGTAAATTCAGAGGCAAATTGTGGGCCATGATCAGAAATGATTTTGTTGTAGAGTCCAAACTGTGTGTAAACTTTGTGGAAAAAGAGGTGGGCAATGCCTTCGGCAGTGATAGTTTTCCATGTGGGGCATAGAATCACCTCCTTTGTAAGCCCATGGTCAACCATGACCAAAAGACTGTCGAAGCTGGCAGACTCCAGAAGGTCAGTGATGAGATCACAGGAGATCTGCTAGAAGGAGCGGGTGCAAGAGGAGGCAATGGGAGTAAGGGGGGCAATGGTCGGGTGGGTGTTTGCCTTCATCTGCTGGCAGGGAGCACAGCCCTCAATGAAACAGCGGATGAAGGAGACAAGCCTGGGCCACCAATAGTCACGGGAGATGAGTTGGTGGGTTTTGAGGTAGCCTGGATGGCCTGCAAAGGGGTGGTTGTGGGCCTAGGAAACAACCCTATGGCAGAGGCTGTCAGGGATGTAGACATGGCCTTGGAAGGTGAGGATGCCAGCATCATAGGACCAGTCAGATAGGCAGGAGCAGAATTTAGAGGCAACTGAACCCTTGAGAGTGTGGAGGGCATTGGTGACAATGGGATTGGAGGGGGAGGAGGTGGCGACTTTGGAGGCGAGGTTGGTGTCGATGAGTTTAACGAAGAGGTTGTCAGGGAGGAGAGTGATGTTCTCATTGTCAGCATCATCGGAAGATATGAAGTCAGGGCAGCAAGAGAGGGCAGCAGGGGCAGAGAGGGCAGAGCCAGGAACGTGGGTAAATTTCAAGTCAAAGTCCACAAGATCCAGAAGCCAGCGGGCCTGGTGGTGGTTTAGCTTGTGAGGTTCATGGAAGTAGGTGAGGTTCTTGTGATCGGTCAGAACTGAGACTATGAAAGGGGAGCTGTGGAGATGGTGGCACCATGCCTTGAGGGCATGGATGACAGCCAGGAGTTCCTGGTCATAAATGTCATAGTTGTGTTCTACAGAGTAGAAAGATTGGGAGAGGTAAGCACATGGCCTGAGATTGCCATTGCTATCAGGTTGGAGAAGGATGCCACCAGTTGCCCATTTCAAGGCATTGGTGGTGATGGAGAATAGTTTGGTGGGGTTGGGCAGGAGGAGAACAGGTACAGAGGTGAAGGTGGTTTTCAGGGTGAAGGTGTTGGCACATACAGGGGACCAATCCCAGGGGTGATCCTTCTTGATAAGGTCAAGGAGGGGGTGAGTGATGGTAGAGTAATTGGGGATGAATTGTTGATAGAAGTTGGCAAAGACAAGGAAGGATTGCACATCCTTAACCTTTAGGGAGGTGGGCCACTTGGTGATCCCTGCAAGTTTAATGGGGTCCATAGCAAGCTCCCCGGGTTTGACTATCATGCTGAGGTATTCAACTTCAGTGGTGGCGAAATCACATTTTTCCAACTTGAGGTGGAAGAGGAGGTCATCCATATAAATGATGAGCCATCTTTCAGCAATGAGGTCATGGAAGGAGTCGTTCATAAAACATTGGAAGGTAGCAGGGGAGTTCATCAGTCCAAAGAACATGATGGTGGGTTCGAACAGGCCTTTATGAGTAAGGAAAGCCACCTTCCAGCAATCTGACTCCTTGATTCTGACATTATTGTATCCCCATCTAACGTCAAATTTAGTAAACACCTTGGCACCTTGGAGGTTTTCAACAAGGTCCAAGATAAGGGGGAGGAGATAGGTGTTCTGGATGATGTGCTCATTGAGATATCGGTAATCTTGGCACGGACGTAGTTTTCTATCCTTCTTATTAACAAAGAAGAAAGGGGATGACTGGGGGGATTTCGAAGGACAAATCTTTCCTGCATGGAGATTTTCTTTGAAGAAGTCTTCGGTGGCCTTCTTTTCAGCCTCAGTGAGGGGATACAGCTTTGCAGGTTGAGGTTTGAATGTCTCATCGAGCTCAATGGGGTGGTTGTAGGGTCAGGAAGGAGGGAGGTGGTCAGCTGATTCCTTGGCAAACATGGATGTGAAGTCTGTGAATTCAGGTGGGAGGCATACTTCTTTCTTTTCAGTGAGGACCTCAATGGCAAGGTCTGTCACAGTAGTAAGGTGTTTGACGATGACTTCATCTTCCCAAGCTTTTCACTCCTTATATATAGGCCATCTATGCCCTCCCCAATCCTGGAGATAGTCAAACAAGGTGCTGTTTCAATCTTTTTCAACCTGAACATGACAGATTTGGATGGGGTCTGGGGTATTGGTGACTTTGGCAGCATGTTCTATAAGCCATTTCATTTCCAGGGGGGACTCAGTTGGTTGAGTTGGTGGTAGGGCATCTGAGATGGGAAGAAAGAGGGTGTTGAACGACCAGTCAATGAGTGGGTTGACATCCCTTAGCCAGGGCATCCTGAGAATGAAGGGGTCATCTCTGCAGTGCATGACATAGAAGGTTTCAGAGTAGGATAGGCCTTCAATGGTGAAGGGGAGGGTGATGGAAAATTTGATAGGCTCTCCTTTGTTTGGGGTATCATCTGCATTTCAAACTGGGATGGGTTTTGGAAGGTAGGCAAGTGAGATGTGGTGTTTCTTAATGAAGGCCCAATTGATGCAAGACTGAGTGGCTCCTGAGTTGACTAGGGCACGGGTTTTGATGACTTTTCGACCAGTAGCAAAGATAAAGGGGATTCGTATAGCATGAGGATCTTTAGCTACTAGTACATGGTGATTAGAGGAGGAGACGTGTGTCAAGGGTGTATTTCCTTTCAAAAGCCCTTCCCCCATCCAGAGAAGGTGACCCTTTTGACTGTTTCTTCAGGGGTTCTTCTTTGTCATTATCATCAGGGACAGCTTCCAGCTGAGGGAGAGTGGCAGTGCTTTCTTAACTGTGGTCTTCTTCTTTCCTTGGGTAGGGAAGGCAGGGCAAGTGGTGGACATATGCCCTGGTTGGCGGCAGCAGAAACAGAGTTTCTGCACCATACAACACTTTCATTCTTCCAGGGTCAACTTGCCAATTTTGACAATGTCTGTGTCCATAGCATCTGGGTCTCTGGTGGTGGTGGTGGTGGTGGTGGACATGTTGGGTCAGAAGTGATGATATGTTCCTCAGTGTTTATAAGCATCAGCTAGCTCCTACTGGACAACAAAATGGACAGCTTTCTTGTACCATTCCTTGATGGTGGTGGGGGGGGTGTCCATGGAGAAGACTCATCATTGAAGTGAGTCAGGTATTTCTGCAGCAAAGAAGCTGGTGAGAATGATATCATCATCTATGGTACTAAGGGAGACTTGATTCTTGAATTCAGAGATGTAACTATTGAGGTTGGTGAGTTTGGTAATCTTGGTGCCCTGCAGCCAGTGAACTGCCTTGGCGATGACGTCTTCATGTTAGAAGGTCTCCTTGAAGCTTTTGACAAAGTCTTCAAACTTCCTGAATCCCACAGCAGGATCAGTGAGTTTCTGGGTGCAGAAGGTGTTGGCCCAGGTGGCAGCTGAGCTGTCCTTTATAAAAGAGAGGGTGAACACAATTCTCTTAGCATCTGTGTTGTACAGCTCAGCATTGGTGATTAAGTAAAACTGGACAGAGTTAAGCCAGGGTATGGCTTTCTTGTAGGAACCATTGTAGTCATCTGGCTTTCTGAGACGGAGTTCCATTGGCTTGGTGGTCATTGGTGGAGGTGTGAACAGTGGTAACTGGGTTTGTACTGGGGTTTGGGCTCGGGTAGTTCTTGCTCGGTGCTCAGTATTGGCAAGAAGTTGGAGAAGAGTGTGGTGGGTGGCTATAGGAGTGGGGGATGGTGGGGTCAGTTCCCTGGGGATGGATATTCCTTCAGAGAATAAGGTAGCGAGGGCATGATCCTCATGTTATTCCTGAGGGGAGATGATGTGGAGATCTGGTGATGATGGGGGTTGTTCTTCTTCAGATGACTGGGGTTTGGGTTCCGAGTCAATGAGTGGGTGTTCTCTGGTGGGTCTGAAGATCCTATCAGCTGTTATGAACCATCTTCGTGCCCCTTTCTTTTCTTGTCATGTGACCAGTCACATGACCCAGGTCCAGACCATGACATCATATGATGTCATGCCTCATGGCTGGCACGCCCATTTAATCTCCGTTGACCCTGGTGGAAACTCTTTCACACTTGTGTACTGTAACTAGCCATGTATAGTAGTTTATCCCACGGACCCTATGGTCCGTGCACTGTCCTCTGTACTATATAAACCCAAGGGTCCCAGCTGGCGTCCCCAGCTTTGACCACTTGTCTTCCCGCTACCTTACGGGTGATTAGTGCGCGTGAGCTCATCCTTTTCCTCTCTTACCTCGCCAGGCTCGGTAATAGCCTGTGAAGCCGAGGCCGGTGGTGTGTTCGCTCAGCGTTCACAACACTTGGTCAAAGCTATTTACACTGCCCTCGGGTGAACGGAGCATCTTGTCGCTGAAGATATCGAGATCAGGTGAGCATTTATCCCCATCAGAAGACCGGATCAAGAAAGAAAGCAAATCCGTTGTATACAGTTGCTGGGCCCAGGCATAAGGGACATAGCGCAGAGGCACCACGTGACAGGCCTGGGTATAGCACCCTTAACAGCTTGCATACACGCTCGTCTGGTGTATTAAATAAGGATAACATTGCTTCTTGCCCAAAGTGCACTAGGGCAATCTCTCTGTGGTTTGAGAGATCCAGGTTCGCGGAATACCTGTGACGTCCGCCATCAGCGCACAATACGCATATGACACCTCTTGTTACCGAGAGTCTACCCCCTTGATGGAACCTACACCGTCCAAATCAAGCTGTTGAAGAAGATCTAGCTGCCAGTGGTCTTCCCCCTCCTTACCTCATCCGACCTCTTCCCTGCAAGCGTCCCCAGACGTCAGTTGAAAGATACCAGCAAGTAAGGACTGTTAGGATTTCAAAATTTCTTTTTATGAAGGATCGGTGCCTGGTTCTCCAGAACAGGCACATACACAACTCCGCAAGTCCCCCAGTTTTGAGGGCTTGCTTGAAGCACTACCCCAAGTATCCGAAGAGCCTTACCGGCTCAAGTTCAAACAAAGACAACCGCCACTCCCGCCCCTACAAGAAATGATGTCATCATCATTGCTAAGCAATGACAAATTGAAGGTGCTTCTCATGGCCCTTCTTAAGGAAAGGGAGGACAGCCCCTCCCGAAATTTGTCACGATTGCCATCCCACTTGCCAGGATCGGTGACTTTCTTAGTAATAGCGGAGTGGATTACCCAAATCAAGGTCTGGGTCTTGCTCCAGAATTGGGGCTTGGACAAACTTAGGACTGTCGTGGTCCTATCACGTATGGAGGGAGACACCGCCTCCTACACTAGATTAAAACTTGAGGAGTATTGTGACTCCGAAATTGAAGAGGTGACAAACAACGTGGGGACCAAATTGGGCTACCCCCATGGAGATGACGCATGGCCCACCTGGAAGGTCCTCCAATGCGAGATCAGGGACCATTTCCAAATCGATGTGCTCGCACACGAAAGCCTTCAGAAATTACAGAGGCTGAAGCAGCAGGGTCATCCCATAGACGAATTCCTGCAGAAATTCGCAGTCCTCTTTAAAGAGGCGGAACTCAAGAATGGTCACGGGATTGAGATCCTCAAGCAAGCAGTGGACACTCACGTATACATGCAGGTCCACCTCCACATGCATGTGGAGAACAACATCTTCGAGTTGATTGACACCTACAGAAAAGTCAGTCACTCCTTTGAGTCCGCAGAAATAGAATGTGGATTCCAACCAAGGTGCTATGGCGGGGCACAACGCTACAACCCACCCAAAGAACAACCGCCTAACCAGCGGTTTACCCAATATGGGACACAACCTGGAAGGGGAGCTCCCATGGAGATCAGGGCAGTGCAGGGGCCCCCTGATACCCACACCTGCTTTAATTGTGGCAAGCCAGGCCACATTCGACGGGACTGCCGGCTCCCGAAGAAGCCATACAATCCGGCACAAGATAGGAACTGAGTGCCGGTTCAAAATATGCACCAAGTATGGGTACCTGACAAAGATGGGTATTACACCGAGATGTGGGCGGTTGTCTCTGAAACTCCACCCGAAACCAAGGCCCGCGCAGCAACGTCCTCCCAACAGGACTATATGTCGGACGAAGCTCGCACCTACTGGGCCAATGTCTTCGAGACCGAAGCCAGGACAAAAGCGTCCAAGGCTTTAAAAGGAAGCAGCTAGTCAACGGTAGGGTGTTGCCTAGCAAGCTGGACAAAATAAAAGAAAAAAGAATAAAATTAGAAAACATCAAAAAAATAGTTACTTCGCATTTGGACTGTGGTTCTCCCGCTGAAAGTTCTGTACATGTACGATCTGGTTTCAAGCCAACGGGCGTGGCATTATTTAATCCTGTACAAGTAAGTAGACTGGACTCCGGGCATGCCGGTACGAGAGTGATAGGTGTAGACGACTCGTTGACCGTGCTCAAGGGAGAAATCCCCGTAGCTGGCACTGAGCCTGTAGCCGAACTCTCAGAGTGCACCGACGGAGATTTCCCGGTTAGGACGATCAGCCAGGTGCTGAAATCTTTAATAGATTCTGATACGTCTGTAGGGGGGTCTCTTCGGAGCTCGGTGCCAGACTATAAACATAGCGTGCTTAATTCCCTTTTTAGGAATGATTGCGCTGACCTTAACCTTAACAAAATCCCTACACAAGAAATGATCAGTGGTGGAGAATTCACGGTGGACATTGCCGTTCTCTTTTCCATGGGTCAAGTACAAAAAGATAATAACATAAAAGCACTCATTGATAGTGGCGCCGTCAATACCTTCATCGACCACAAATGGTGCATCAAAAACAAGGTTAACTTAATTCTCCTTGTACAACAGATCCAAGTATTTAATGCCGATGGTACTCTGGGCAAGGCCAAAAAGGTGACTCATCGGTGTTACGATTTATTGCTCTGTTTCTTTTGTTTTCTTCGGACTTATTTCTCCTCGCTTAGTTCTTCTTATACTAAGCTCGTAGTTCCTCCTATCACATGACCAATTCCTTTCTACCTTCTAGAATATTCCTCGATTACTCATTGCTATACTTTTGCCATTGGCTCGCTGACTCA
>JBBPMX010000706.1:0-10239 GCA_038090515.1 Pulveroboletus cf. viridisquamosus
GGTTGGGGAAATACGCGAGAGGCGCAGCAGGGCTGTGAAAATGGCATCGCCTTCTACATGAAAATCCCCATAGAAAATCGAATGACATATGTGCTACGGACCTGTGTAGATGATGACATGTCATCACAGCCACTTCCCAGCCAAGAAATGCATTCGAGGTAAGCTGACTGGACAATTATGTATTAGTGGTACCCATAGCTTTGGGATTCAGATCTAGGAAAACCATTGGCCTAGCCTAGCCAGTTGAACTCACAAGGGGGCAAAAAGGCTTTCATACCATTTATACCATTCTTCTATAGTATATTAGCTACTAAATCCATACCCTTGAGTTGTTTTCTTTTTCTGTATTTATTTTAGGTTAGCTTTGTTTCATTTTGGATCACATACTTGACATTTCCTTTCTTTTGTGCTACCATTTTTCTATTCCATGTTGCAATCTGGTTCTCCCTCTCAAGCATGACATTATATAGACACTTCTAGGCTATGACATAGTTAGCTCTGGGTCTTGTGTTCTTTACACTATAGTTTACTCCCACATAGATGACTTCTTGGTTTTGAAAATCACTAGCTTTTCTGAGCTTTTGTCCTTTCTTGGCTTGTTTTCTTATAGGTCCTACTTACATTTCTAGAAACTTATGGCAGAAAAAATTTTGTGAGATCAAATTCAGCTTGCAAAGCACCAGATGAGAAACAATATCATTCTATATAAATTTTATTTACATTTTTGGCTGGAATTTTATCAATTGCTGTTAATATGTATTTTGATACTTATAGGTCACATGACCTCATATGTCATAGCACACCATAATGATGCAATATGGTGTCATCTGTCATTACTATAGCTCAATATCATATCATAATAACATCTTATGATAAATATGTACATCTGTGTATTCTATTATATTATCTTCCCTTTATAGTACAATTACTCATCACTATTTGAAATGATTTATCAGCACATTATTGATCATTTCAAATACTTACTAATTCATGACTAAAATCATAGATAATTAGTCAATAGTATTAATATCCATTTGAGTATCTGGATTTAAACCTTATATATTCTGTAGTATAAGACCTCCCTGACTTAGGACAGGAATCACAGTTCCATCTCTTTATCTCTTATAACTGTTAAATTCCAGCTCTAGCACCATTATCTATCTATAATGCAATTAACAAAAAAAACACTGACTATCAGGGGATAATTAAACACTTGAAATGATTAGTAAGGCCTCACTTGAGAAAGGCATGGAAATGTTGATCATTTAAGCTCATATATAGTTATAGATAGATGATGGTACCAGAGCTAGAGCTCAGCAGTAATAAGAGATAAAGAGATGGAATTGTGATTTCTGTCCTGGATCAGGGCAGCATTATGCTTGATCCCAAAGAGTCAAGCATAGACTTGGCAAGAAGGTCCTAAACCTTTAAGTCAAGGGGGTACCTTGTAGATGGCAAGGTCAAGGGGTTTGTCCTAGTGATAGCTAGACAGGGGACTTCCCAGTGAAATGGGTGGACTAAGGACAATCTCTTGTAATTAGGATAGGACACAGGTACAAGCAAAAGCACTCACTCAGGTGTAGAGCAAAGACACAAGAAAAGAAATAAGACTTGTATAAGCCAAGTAGGTCTAAGCTGAAGATACAGAGGGCTACATGGCATGGTTTATATATAAGGACCAGAGGATACTGAGTAATCATATGGAAACAGAAAGAATGTCAAGAAACAATGAGCTAACTGATCATTGAGTCAGTGAGCCAATGGTGAAACAGGAGCAATGAGTAAGCATGGAATAATGGAGAACATAGAAGAACAATCAAGCATGTGGGAAAAGGAACTATGAGCTTAGTGTGACAAGAACTAAGTGAGAAGGGATAAGTACAATGGAATTCCGACCAATAACTCACTTGAGATAAAACTGCTGGCGCAGAAGGAACTCCATCAGATGTCAGTGGAGCACATGGACTCTTATTACTCGTAGCCAAGATGGTATTTAGTTGGAGCGCTGTGTATCTACATCTCCCCAGTCTTTTCAATCAGATTTACTCAGGTGATCTCACAAGGGACTCTTTTGTTTATGCTTGACCCTTTGAGCCGACGTAACATATTTTTTCACCTCTTTCTTGCTCTTATCTCAACTCTCTCGACTTGCCCTTGGTGCTCACGTGTTACCCATCTTCATTGGAATACCCCTACGCTTGGCCAGCGGACGGACCTAAAGATTAGACCACACTTGGACCCCAGCTAGCAAGATAGTACATTCTCAACTTTTATTCTACATCTAAGAAATGCACAGATACCCCTTGAGAAGTGGGTGGATTTCCAGAGCTGAAGCGCTCGAAACCCCTTGACGTTGCACGGTAAGTGACTCTTCCATTCTGGTTATGTCCCCAGTGGCAAAGACCCTGGGAGTACCGTTGGACATCGCAAAACAAACCTATCACAATGCAGTCCTGATGAGGTCACCACCCTCCACTCCCAAACCAGTTCAGAGAGAGTGTGAGGGTGTGGACTATAGTAGAAGTACCGGGTACCATACTCTGGATGTCGTGGATGAACCTGTCCGAGTAAAAATTGAGGAGGTAACCCCCGAATTGATGGACGAACCATGGACTACCGTAGTATCTAAGAGACAGCGCGCTCAGGACAGAGCTGCTGCTGCAACACAAAGTACCAGGATGGTACTCGATCCAGTTGAGCAGGCCGATCAAGACCTGACCAACTCAGAATGTGCGCGGTACCACTCAAGGATGAGAAAAGTACAAAATGTAACACATGATATATCAGCTGATCGGATGGTGGGACCATCCCAGTCAAAAGGAAAAGGACCAGATCCCAGGGAGTGGGGAAGTATCTGAGTCGACCCCAATGAGCTCGACATGGACGCACAGAGAGCGGAATTTATTCATTGGAATGCGCAGCACGCGCCAGATGGCAGCCAAGGAAATGGGCCAGGAAGGCACCGTTCTAAGGCAGCTGCATGACTGACGTCTCAGATGGAGGTCAACAATGAATATCAGGGACATTCTGGGAGAGTGCTCTCTGACAAGGTACCTGAGTATGACATGATGGAAACAGGCATGTCTACAAAGGTACAGGAGTCTGAAAGGGAAAGAGATCGCCCGATGAGCACAGACCCTATCCGGAAGCTTATAGCTACGACTCTGAAGCAGAAGGGGCAAAGACTGCGAAAGTCAAAGACTCGGGCCATTGAACCATCTCAACAGATTGCTCCCACCAGTTATCTGGGAAGAGCATTCAAGCCGGTGGAGCAGACCACTTCGGATGACAAGTGATAGCCCCTCAGAATACTCCTCAGATGGCTTGAGCCACATCTGGTCCAGTCCTGGTAGTGCATCAGATACCACCTCTGAGAACTCTAGCTCAGATGAAGAAAATTCCGAGGAACAGGCCTGAAAGAGAAAACATCTGCGGTCGCGGAAGCGACGCAGAGGACACTCTAAGTCTAAATCCACAAAGAAATCCGGGTTTGGAAAGCTCAAGCCAATACCCCCCACTAAGTATGATGGATCTCTGGATTCAAGAGCATTTCACCGTTTCCTTACAGAAGGAGCAGTGTATGTTGAAGCTGGCTGGGTCAGACCTAATAGACAGGTTTTTGTAATTGTGCACTTCCTAACTGATAAGGTGCATGAATTTTACATTTGAGAAGTGTCTGGAAACCCATATAAATGGGACCTGCATAGTTTCTTCCTTGAACTCTTTAACAGCTGTTTTCCAGACCAAGCAGTGGAAACGACTGTCTGAAAGTTTACAAAGGGGACGAATGGTCAGAGACTATGTTTCCGAGCTCTATGAGCTATGGAACTTAATTGGCGATGTGAGTGAACAGGAACAGGTCACCAAACTTTGGAGCAGGTTCCAACCATGGTTGCAGGCAGAACTATGGAAGGATAAATTGAAACCAGAGAAGTCCACCCTGAGCGAGGTAGTCACTGCAGCTGAGGTGCTGGAGATAGCTCATTCTGTCAAAGGAGGTGGCTCAGACAAACCTGTCTGCTTGGGAGGAGTGACCTTCGAACAGAAGAATAAATCCACGAGTTAGTCAAGTACCACAAAACCAGAGGTTGGGTCATCGACAACCGGCACCTCACAAGGGGGCCAACCTAATCAACACCGGAAGAAATCCTTCCGGAACAACAACAAATGTGGTAGCAAGTGGGGCCATCAGCCTGGCCGAACCTCTGATTGTGCAAAAACCCCTAAACCTAATGAGAAGTCATATACTATCACCAAGGAGGAATGTGATGAAGCAATCAAAAAGAACCTCTGCTTTAAATGCAAGGAGGCTGGTCACTTTGCCAAGGACTGCCCTAATGAAACTACAGTTCTCAGGGGAAGCGATGGGCACCTCCCTGGAAAGCTTGCCAATTACAGCATATCATTTCTAGCAGAAGTTGAGTACTTGCAAGACCAGATAGAGTCGACAGATCGAGTAGATTCTCTCCGGCTCAGATCAGTTGTGCTGATGACTGACCACTATGGCATTCAGCTGCCCGAGATCCTTGCAGGCTGGTTTGGTGACCCAGTTGCCTGACGAGCGGAACATGTCCTTAACCTAAATGCTCCATATCCAGGTGATGACCTAGCACACCCTGATGTGTTCAGGAGGAATCAGTTCATGGTATATCGGATTAGCAATACTCATCATATTATTTGTGACTCCTTTTGAGATGGCACCCCCGAGTGGGACACACCAATCCAAACCAGCCTGTTGGAAAATCAGGAATTTTGGTTGGGCGAATGGTTTGCAAAGAAGCTGACCTGTCGCCAGGAGGAATCCCCTCGTACTCAGAGGTGGCGACGCATACCCATGGGCAATGCTATAGCCCTGCGGATTGAGGAAGTGTTATCAACTGCTTTTGACAGAGGATGGGTGAGCGAAGGGCAGACTCATCGGTTCTGATGCATTACTGACAAGACTCCATCTGGATGCCAGTACACGCTCTGGGACAGAGACTTGGAATTCAAAACCCTTGTCCTGCAGCACCTTGTGATTCGTGAGTCATGGAATATCACACGATGGTATCAGAAACAGGTCTTTGCTGCCCAGGATGCTTTGGATTTGTTGGTTAATGGACCTCCACTGACGGATGACCTACCAATCCGGTTTGTAGGGGTACCAGATGATGCCCCAGAACGGGTGGCAGCGGAATGGAGGCAGGTAAACCGGGACTGACTTCAGTACTCAGCTGGAGTCATATGGGGATTCAGTCAGCGAGGTCGGTCTACTCCTGTGCTTGCTCATGGCCAAATAATACCATTTGGGCAATACCCAACCATGCCCTCACCTGAGGAGGATGATAGCTGGCTAGATCTTGCTGGTGTGCAAGTATGTTCTGGAACCTATGCAACCCTGCAGCGGAATGCCTCGATTGCAAAGGATTTCAAGCACCTTATTCCAAAATCCTTAGTTATCCAAGTTGACATAAATGGCCGACCAGCTCGGGCTCTAATCAATTCTGGATCCCTAGCTGACTTTATTTCCGCCATCTTGGCAGAGCAACTACGGTTGCCAAAAATTACCTTAGAAAAGCCGCTTATGGTTTAGCTTGCAGTGCAAGGTTCACAGTCTAAGGTGAACTATGGAATGAAGGCAGCCCTGACTTACCAAGGAATCTCCAATGAGAGATACTTCAACATTATCAATATTCAACACTATGACTTGATTTTGGGAACACCATTCTTGTTCCAGCATAAAGTGACACTGGGCTTTAATGAGCCGCGAATTGTAATTGGGTGCACCAATCCAGACCCAATTCGTGGCCCTCAGGTGCAGGTCCTCGAATCGCGAGCAACAGATGTGCTGAATGAAACATTGGATGATGTCCAGAAGAGGCTGGTCACGCTGGCTGTGCCAAAGCAAGGGAAACGGATTTATCACCCTTACGTGCTATCAACCATCAAATTCCATTGATTGATCCAGATAGAATTTACCCATGGTGGCCATCTCACTGCCCTGAGGCCCTCTGACCCCAATGGATTGCAAAACGGGATGCCTACCTGCGCACTGGCCGGTGGAAGGTCACCAGCATTGGTAATACTGTTTCTATGCTGTTTATCCGAAAACCCGGATCAGACAAGCTGTGTACAGTAGTGGACTTATGAGAGTGTAATAAGAATACTCGGAAACTCTTGTCTCCACTTCCTGATATTGACGGAATTCTACGATGTGTTAGTCAGGGCCAGTACCGGTCTGTTATTGATGGGCAGGATGCATACAAACAGATCCGGATTGTCCCAGAACATGTTGACCGAACCACTGTGACAACACCGGATAGAAACATGTTGAGCGCAGTGATTCAAATTGGCGACTGCAATGCCCCTGCAACTTATCAAGCACTAATGAACTTCTTGTTCAGTAACTATCTTGGACGATGGATGGACATCTACCTTGACGATATCATTATCTACTCAGATACATTGGCTGACCATGTGGAGCATGTCACTACCATGCTAAGGATTCTGCAGCAGGAGCGGCTCTACTTGAGCAGTAGTAAACTCTGCTTTCTGTGCTCAGAGACAAAAATCCTCAGGCACATCATTGATGACCAGGGGATCTGGATGGATCCATCCAAGGTGGACTGTGTCCTTAACTGGAAGACTCCTACTAACCGGGATCTCCTAAGAGGTTTTATTGGGTCAGTTGGATATCTCACAGAAGATATTTACAAAGTCCGGGTTTCATTGGGGGTGTTATCCACTCAGACCGGTGACAATGTACCCTTTGAATGGACAGACACCAAGCAATGGGCCTTTGACACAGTAAAGCAATATGTTGCAGCATGCAGAGATCACTGGTGGGTACCCTTGCAATATGGACCAGATACACCTCGTGTCTGGTTAATGACTGATGCCTGCTTTAATGGTGTAGCTGCAGTTGTCTCACAGGGCGCTGAAGAACACCAATCCCGACTGTGGGGTGCAGGATGGATGGTAAGTGGGTCTAGGGGCACGATGCGCTTGACCCTGAAGGGACTCAGAGAGGGGGAGGTGGAAAACGAGGTCTCTGGGATACAAATACCTGAATTCCGGTAGTCCGGGCGGACTTGCGGAGTGACAAGGAATAGAAGACAGTGCGGTGAATGGTGTAAACGGTGACGGTGACGGTAAACGGTGGACGGTAATCGGTCCGGGGAACAGTAGGCGGTCATTGTGAGCCAAAAGGGAGCTGTCCTATTCAGGACTAGGTACATTCCTTATAGTCTGGTTATCCCCAGGACTCTGTAAGGTACGAGAAGATAACTAAATAGTCCAGGACATCGGTAGTAGTAGTCCATGTAGTCAAGGGATACAAGGACTTGGTGAAATGGTAGAAATAAAGATTGAATAGTCAAGAGTGAAACATAAACGGTACCTTAGAGTGCAATGATAACACCGCCAACGCAGTACTGAGTACCTCCTGCGATCCGGTATTAGGCCAGCCATAGTCTGGTAGTCCGGTCGGTCGTATGTAAGAAGGTGGTAAGTGAAAATTGGTGGATATCGAACAGAGAAGAACAGTGAGAATTATATAACGGTGTACTGGCCAAAATATCGAGAATATAAATGTAGAGACGCACTGTGCTCTACAGCGCGGATTGGAAATCTGCCAAAGTAGCTGCCTTCTTCAGTGCAAAGATGACTCCTACTCAGCAGAACTATCTGGTGCATGAGCAGGAGCTTCTGGCCAGTGTTGAAGGCATGCTTCGCTATTGTGACATTCTACAGGATGTGGGCTTCACCTGGCTTACAGATCACAAGAGTCTCATCCACCTAACTACTCAGAAAAACCTGTCAGGACAGCAGGCTCGGTGGCTTGAGAAAATAAGTGAGTTCGATTTTCACATCGAATACTTGCCAGGTGTAGAAAATATCCTCCCGGATGCCCTATCCTGTCTGTATAGTTTTGATAATCCAGGTACCCAGCGTGCTATAGGCGAGTTTGTCCATCTTGCTGAGCCAGCACCTGCCTTGGCTGGTGTCTTGTTTCCCCTGCTGGCTGGACTAGACACTGGGTCTCCTGATATGGGTGTAGCTAGTAGTAACTCCAGCTTGAGTGGGGCCAATCCCTGCTTGACTATCCGTCTCCCGGCTCGGGCGGCTCCCTCCACTCGGGGCCAGTGTCATGTTCTGCCTGCTAAGACTGGCTGTCCAGAAACATCAGTGGAGTTTGCTTGATGAGTCCACCCATGGTTTGTTCTTTGTGGCCCACGAGGTCAATCCAGAGGGGGAGAAGGTGACAGAAACACACAAAAAGATCCTAGTGCTTTGAATCCGAGTCCAGACCACCCGAATGAAGCACCTGGACAGGAACTGGACTCGGAGATTCATCAAATCCCTTTGACATTTCTCGATACAGACAACATCCTTTCCCAGATTAAGGGAAATTATAATCAGGACCCATTCTTTAAACTGATTTTGGATGCACCAGACACTTATCGCAACTTTGCATCGCAGGACAGATACATTACCCTCACCCTAAAGGGGAAGAAGGTGATTGGAATCCCAGATATCCTGGTAGATGGTCGAAAGGCTCGTGAATGCCTGATCAATCAAGCACACTCGGTGCTAGCCCACTTAGGGGCCTAGAAAACTCTAACTTATCTTCGAGAGTTCGTCTGGTAGAAGGATATTGTGAGTGATGTGCAGAAGTTCTGTGACTCATGCCAAACATGCAAGAGAAGTAAACCCTCCAACCAGAAGCCATTTGGTTTGTTGAATCCACTGGACATACCATCTAGGCCATGGGAGTCTGTCAGTATTGACTTTATTGGACCCTTACCACCGTCTTCCAACCAGGATGGAGAATTTGATTCCATTACCATTATTATTGACCTATTAACTGCCATGGTGCATTTAGTGCCAAGTCGTACCAACTACTCTGCCAAAGAGCTAGCAGAGCTGGTCTTTGCAGAGGTATACAAGTACCATGGATTGCCCAAATCCATTGTAAGTGATCATGATGTTCTGTTCACTAGCATGTTTTGGATGCATCTCCTAAAACTACTAGGGATCAAACAGCAGATGTCGAGTGCCTATCATCCACAGTCAGATGGAGCCACGGAACGGGCAAATCAAACAATTGGACAGATGCTTCGCTCCTGCATCAGCCCAAACCAACGGGATTGGGTGTCCCAGTTACCTGCTGTTGAATTCGCTATCAACTCAGCACGATCAGACACTACTGGGTACTCACCCTTCTTTCTAAACACGGGACAACGACCACGAACTTTCATCTGGAATGATGCGGCTAGAGATGAATATCCGAGCATCCAAACCTTTGCTCAGAAAATGAAGATGGCAGTTATGACGGCTCATGATGCTATCTTAGAGGCTCGGGTGAAACAGAGCCAGATAGCCAATCGTAAACAAACCTTGACTCCATTCATGGTCACTGATTTGGCATACGTCTCGACCAAGAATATGTCTTTGCCTGAGCCCATGTAGTCACATTTGCCCGTACCATACGGTGAGCCTGCTTGCAAAAGACCCGACATATACGGATGATACTGTGACAGGCCCGAGATATATGGGGCACGTAAGACACTGTCGGGCCCATCTGGCATGTATCCACGTAGTATACGGATTACCCTGGAAAGGGTGAATATAAAATGGGTCGATGAATACGACAGGGCCTGGAATGGGTGTACCATGTAACCCACCTCGGTGTATACGGTTAGACCAAGCAGGGTAGGTCTGACTCAGTGACCCCCGATGCATACGACCAGACCAAGTGGGGTGGGTATGAGGGACCTCGATGCATACGGCCAGACCAAGTGGGATGGGCGTGACTCACCCCGATGTGTACGACCAGACCGAGCAGGGTGAGTGTGACTCAGGCCGATACATATGGCCAGACCAGGTGGGGTGGGTGTGGTGCACCCCGATGCATATGACCAGACCGAGCAGGCTGGGTGTGGCCCACACCGATGCATACGGCCAGACCAAGTGGGGTGGGTATGAGGTACCTCGATGCATACGACCAGACCAAGCAGGGTGGGTGTGACTCACACCGATGCATATGGCCAGACCAAGTGGGGTGGGTATGACACACCTCGATGCATACGACCAGACCAAGTGGGGTGGGTGTGACTCACACCGATGCATACGGCCAGACCAAGTGGGGTGGGTATGACGCACCTCGATGCATACGACCAGACCGAGCAGGGTGGGTGTGACTCACACCGATGCATACGGCCAGACCAAGTGGGGTGGGTATGACTGCCCACGATGCAA
>JBBPMX010000707.1:0-10230 GCA_038090515.1 Pulveroboletus cf. viridisquamosus
TTCTGGGCACTGTCACACTTTGCAATCCTGCCTCCTGCCTTTTGCCCCACTTGTCTTCAAGACTGCCTAGGTCACTGAGCCTTTCGCTCACCCTAGTTCTCCACCCCATTCCTGCCTTCTGCTGAGCAATTGGAAGCCCTATTCAGGGGACCTTTGGTAGACACGTTGTGATCATTCCCATAACCCACTCCCACATCGGCATCACCTGCTCAGGCTGTCATTGTTACGAACCACCTTCACACCCCTTTCTTTTCTTATCACGTGACCTGTCACATGACCAGGCCCAGACCATGACATCATATGATGTCATGCCTCATGGCTAGCACGCCCTTTAATCCCCGTTGACCCTGGTGGGAACTCTCTTACAGTCGTGTACTTGTAGTAGCCATGTATAGTAGTCTATCCCACGGACCCTATGGTCCGTGCACTGTCCTCTGTACTATATAAACCCAAGTGTCCTAGCTGGCGTCCCCAGCTTTGACCACTTGTCTTCCTGCTACCTTATGGGTGATTAGTGCGCGTGAGCTCATCTTCTCTTCTCTTACCTCGCCAGGCTCGGTAATAGCCTGTGAAGCCGAGGCCGGTGGTGTGTCGCTCTCAGCATTCGCAACACTTGGTCAAAGCTATTTACACCGCCCTCAGGGGAACGGAGCGTCTTGTCGCTGAAGAAATCGAGATCGGGTGAGCGTTTATCCCCATCAGAAGACCGGATCAAGAAAGAAAGCAAATCTGTTGTATACGGTTGCCGGGCCCAGGCATAAGGGACATAGCGCAGAGGCACCACGTGACGGGCCTGGGCATAGCACCCTTAACAGCTTGCATACATGGTCGTCCGCCGTATTAAATAAGGATAAAGTTGCTTCTTGCCCAAAGTGCACTAGGGTGATCTCTCTGTGGTTTGAGAGATCCAGGTTCGCAGAACACCTGTGATGTCCACCGTCAGCGCACGAGACGCATACGACACCTCTCGTTATCGAGAGTCTACCCCTTTTGACGGAACCTACACCGTCTAAATCAAGCTGTTGAAGAAGATCTAGCTGCCAGAGGTCTTCCCCTCCCTCACCTTATCCGACATCTTCCCCCTGCAAGCGTCCCCAGACGTCGGTTGAAAGATACCGGCGAGTAAGGACTGTAGGATTCCAAAATTTCTTTTTATGAAGGATCGGTGCCTGGTTCTCCGGAACAGGCACATATACAACTCCGCAAGTCCCCCAGTTTTGAGGGCTTGCGTGAAGCACTTCCACAAATCTCTGAAGAGCCATACCGGCTCAAATTCAAACAAAGACAACCGCCACCCCCGCCCCCACAAGAAACGATGTTGTCATCATCGTTAAGCAATGACGATCTGAAGGCGCTTCTCACAGCCCTTCTAAAGGAAAGGGAGGACAGCCCCTCTGCCATCACTAAGAAGGTCGCCGATCCCGGCAAGTGGGATGGCACAAGAGACAAATTCCGGGTGTGGTTCACCCAAATCACCGTCTGGGTCTCGCTCCAGAACTGGGGCTCGGACAAACTCCGGACTGTTGCGGTCCTCTCAAGGATGGAGGGTCAAGCCGCCTCCTACGCACAGCTTAAACTTGAAGAGTACTGTGACTCTGAAATCGCAGATGCAACCGGCCCGACGGGGAAATCACTGGGCTATCTCCGCGGAGATGAAGCATGGCCTGACTGGAAGGGTCTCCAGAAGGAGATCAAAAATCACTTCCAGATCGACGTGCTCGCACACGAATCGCTGCAGAAGCTTAATAGGCTGAAGCAGCAAGGAAGGCCCATCGACGAGTTCCTCCAACAATTCGAGGTTCTCTTCAAAGAATCTGAGATCGACAATGGTCACGGAATCGAAATTCTCAAGCGAGCAGTGGACGCTTGCGTGTACATGCAAGTCCACCTACACATGTCCGTAGAAGAGGACATCTTCGAGTTGATCGACACTTACAGAAAGGTGGGCCGATCTTTTGAATCTGCGGAAATAGAACGCGGGTTCCAACCAAGGCGCTATGGCGGGGCGCAACGCTACAACCCGCCCAAGGGACCACCGCCTAACCAGCGGTTCACACAATACGGGATGCAACCTGGAAGGGAAGCTCCCATGGAAATCGGGGCAGTGCAGGGGCCCCCAGATACCCGCACTTGCTTCAACTGTGGCAAACCAGGCCACATTCGACGGGACTGCTGGCTCCCAAAGAAGCCCTACAACCCGGCACAAGATAGGAACCGAGCACTGGTTCAAAATATGTGCCAAGTTTGGGTACCCGACAAAGACGGGTACTATACCGAGACGTGGGCGGTCGTCTCTGAAACCCTGCCCGAAACAAAGGCCCGAGCGGCAACGTCCTCCCGACAGGACTACATGTCGGACGAAGCTCACGCCTATTGGGCCGATGTCTTCGAAACAGAAGCCTGGACAAAAGCATCCAAGGCTTTAAAAGGAAGCAGCTAGTCGATGGTAGGGTGTCGCCTAGCAAGCTGGACAAAATAAAAGAAAAAAGAATAAAATTAGAAAACATCAAAAAAATAGTTACTTCGCATTTGGACTGCGGTTCTCCCGTTGAAAGTTCTGTACATTTACGATCTGGTTTCGATCCGACGAGCACGGCATTATTTAATCCTGTACAAGTAAGTAGACCAGACTTCAGGCGCGCCGGTACGAGAATGGTAGGCATAAACGACTCGTTGACCGTGCTCAAGAGAGAAATCCCTGTAGCTGGCACTGAGCCTGTAGCCGAACTCTCGGAGTGCACTGATGGAGATTTCCCGTTTAGGATGATCAGCCAGGTGCTGAAAACTTTAATAGATTCTGATACGTCTGTAAGGGGGTCTCTTCGGAGCTCAGCGCCAGACTATAAATATAGCATGCTTAATTCCCTTTTTAAGAATAACTGTGCTGACCTTAACCTTAACAAAATCCCTACGCAAGAAATGATCAGTGGTGGAGAATTCACGGTGGACATTGCTGTCCTCTTCTCCACAGGTCAAGTACAAAAAGATGATAATATAAAAGCACTGATTGACAGTGGCGCCGTCAATACCTTTATTGACCGCAAATGGTGCACCAAAAACAACGTTAATATGATCCCGCTCGTACAACAAATCCAAGTATTTAATGCTGACGGTACTCTGGGCAAGGCCAGAAAAGTTACTCACTGAGTTGAACTCGTAGCAGCATTGCAGGACCATCACGAGAAAATCAACGCCTTCGTCATCGAGCTGGGCTCAAACCAAATGATTATCGGCTACGACTGGCTCGCGCGCCACAACCCCGACATCGACTGGGTCGAAAAGAAAATCAACTTCACCCGCTGCACCAAGGACTGTGACAATTACAAGTCCCAACGTAACGGGTACTTTGGCTTCAAACTCCGTGTCATCGAAAACGGAGTGGCCGAAAAGGTGCCTGCGGTGTACCACGATTTTCTTGACGTCTTTTCAGAGCAGGAATCCAATCGTATGCCCTTGAGAAAGCACTGGGATTACGCCATCGATCTCAAGCCCAACTTCGTTCCAAGGAAGGGGAGAGTTATCCCTCTGTCCGACACGGAGTTGGAAGAAGTACGGACTTTCATCAACAAGGAAGTCAAAAAGGGTTACCTCCAACCGAGCAAGTCTCCACAAACATCCCTGGTATTCTTCATCCCGAAGAAGGATGGTAAAAAACGTCTTGTCATGGACTACCGCTATTTAAACGAAGGAACCATCAAGAATGCGTATCCATTACCACTCATTTCACAGCTTATAGACCGCCTCAAAGGTGCCGACATGTTCACAGCGATGGACCTCTGCTGGGGATACAACAACGTCCACATCAAAGAAGGCGATGAATGGAAGGCAGTGTTTGTAACGCCCATTGGAGCTTACAAGCCAACAGTCATGTACTTCAGACTGACCAACTCACCTCCTACCTTCCAGAACATGATAAACGACATATTCTCAGATCAATACGCGTTCCTCATTATTTACATGGACGACATGATGATATTTACAAAGAAAAAGACAAAGGAGGAACATGAAGCACTGGTCCGTGAAGTATTACAATGTCTCAGGGAGAACGACCTATATATTAAACCCAAAAAATGTGCATTCTCCAAGGATAAGGTCAAATTCCTCGGAATGAACATCTCCAAGAACGGCATAGAAATGCAAGAAAAGAAAACCCAAGCAATCGCGGACTGGCTGGAACCAACACGCCTTAAACAAGTCCAAGCGTTCTTGGGCTTATGTAACTATTACCGAAAATTTATTGACCAGTTCGCAGAACTAGCAAGGCCATTGAACGACCTAACCAAGAAAGACACCCCTTTCCGGTGGGGCGACACTGAACGAGCAGCCTTCCTCGCTCTCAAAAAGAAATTCACGGAAGCACCCCTCCTCACATACCTGGATAGTACATGACAAATGCGCATTGAAACAGACACCTCGGACATTGCAACTGGAGCAATCCTCTGGCAGGAATGCGAAGATGGGCAATGGCGTCCTTGCACTTTCCTCTCCCACTCGTTCGACGCAACCGAATGAAATTACCCCATCTACGACAAAGAATTGATGGTGGTGATTAGAGCGCTTGAAGAGTGGCGACACTATCTAATTGGGTGAGAGCGATTTGAGGTCTGGACCGACCATAAAAACTTGGAGTATTGGAAAAAGCCACAAACTCTCTCAGGGCGACAAGCAAGGTGGCACGCCCTCCTCCAAGAGTTCAATCTTGAATTTGTGTACCGACCCGGATCCCTTAACTGGGCTGACCCTCTCTCTCGCCATCCGGATCACGGAGACGCAGTCAAGAATCTTAATAAAAACGTCACGGTGTTACCAGCCGAACTATTTATCAAAAACGTTACGCTAGAATCCCCACTATTACAAAAAATACAAAAAGAGTCAAAAAACATTAACGACGTGCTTAATTATTCATATGATACCAAACGTGAGGTCTACCTCCACAACTTCACCGGCCGGATTTACGTCCCACCTTCCATCCGCACCGAGATTCTTAAAACATGCCATAACGATCCCCTGGGGGGTCATAACGGACAAGCACATACTTACCACACTATTAACCATTTCTTTATTTGGCCGCAAATGCGCAAAGACATTATATCTTATATAAACCACTGCTACATGTGCGCCCTCACGAAGGGTTCATCCAAAGCACCAGCAGGAAAAATACAACCCCTTCCAGCAGCGAGCCGCCCGTGGGAGGATATTTCTATAGACTTCGTAACAGGACTGCCGGAGATCGACAGGATCGACTCCGTTTGTGTTATTGTAGACCGATTTTCTAAAGAGGTCGTTTACGTACCATGCTCCAAAACCACCTCTTCCCTTGATTTAGCTAAAATATTCCACGATCATGTGTGGTCACAACATGGTATCCCCCGAACCATCGTATCAGATCGGGGCCCACAGTTCGTGTCATCTTTCACGACCGAGCTCTGTAAACTATTGGGCATTGAGTAGAAGCTTTCCACCGCCTACCACCCCCAAATGGACGGACAGACCGAACGAATAAATAGAGAAATGGAACAATACCTGCAAGCGTACATAGCCAAGAGACAGGACAATTGGCTCGAATATCTTAAACTCGCACAATTCCACCACAACAACTCTCTTTCGTCATCAATAGGCTCCTCTCCGTTTGCCGTCACCCGAAACTACTCCCCTAGAATGGGTTTCGAGGGTTCCTCGGATACTCTGGCAGGAAGCTTTCTCGACACGACCGGGCGGGCACATCGGGATGTCCAAAGAGCGCTTGAGTGCACTCGCGAACGCATGACTCAAGGCCAGGACTCCGCCAGATCGGAGGCCCCCGAGTACGCCCCCGGTGATCAAGTTTGGCTCAGTACGGATAATTTGAAATTACCATACACCACCTGTAAATTAACGCAACGTTGGCTCAGGCCATACGACATTCTGCGCGTCTTCCCGAATGCGGTCGAACTGTGTCTTCCCACATCCTTCAAGATTCACCCGGTTGTGAATGTATCGAAGGTGAAACCTTATCGTTCCCCGCTGCCAGGGCAGCCGATCTCTTGCCCTGATGCAATTGAGGTCTCAGAAGAGGGTCACCCCGAATATGAGGTCGAGGCTGTAATTGCCTCCTGCTTGAAGCGAGGGAAATTGGAATATCGCATACGATGGAAGGGATACAATGAGACTGACGACACATGGGAACCAGCTTCCCATCTTGACAACGCACGTGACCTTGTCGATGCCTTCCACCACTCCTCCCCGTCCGCCCCTCGCCCGTTGCACGGCTTGTCTCTTGACGAGATGAACCGTTTGTTTATCTTGTACGGCCCTGAAGCTGGTACTCTGTTTGCGACGACTCATCTGGAACTTGAGTCGTAGCAAAGGGGGGTAATGTTACGAACCACCTTCACGCCCCTTTCTTTTCTCATCATGTGACCTGTCACATGACCGGGCCCAGACCATGACATCATATGACGTCATGCCTCATGGCTAGCATGCCCCTTTAATCCCTGTTGACCCTGGTGGGAACTCTCTCACAGTTGTGTACTTGTAGTAGCCATGTATAGTAGTCTATCCCACGGACCCTATGGTCCGTGCACTGTCCTCTGTACTATATAAACCCAAGTGTCCTAGCTGGCGTCCCCAGCTTTGACCACTTGTCTTCCCGCTACCTTATGGGTGATTAGTGCGTGTGAGCTCATCTTCTCTTCTCTTACCTCGCCAGGCTCGGTAATAGCCTGTGAAGCCGAGGCCGGTGGTGTGTCACTCTCAGCGTTCGCAACAGTCATTACTCTCCCCTCACCACACATACCCTTGCTGGGCACCGCCCCCTTCGGGCAACCTGTTCTCACCAAGTCCCCCAACTTGTCCCCATAGATCAGGAGTGATCCATCAATCCCAATGACATCCTCACACCAGCCTTCCTAGATGTTATAGACATCGTCTGTTACCAACCCTTGACCCTTGAGGCACATCTAGCCCTCCAAAACCTCACCGATCCCATCGACACTGCCCCTGAGATCTATCACCACCAACCTCTCACCCTAGCCAAATACCACACAATCAATTGCCAGTTTTCAGACTTTGAAATATTCTTTTTTGAAACCCTTGACCGAACTTAGCTGTGTCATCCCCCCAGTCCTCTGATTCCTTCCCCCATATAGAACTTAGGATGTCTGGAGCATCCTGACGAGAGGAAAAGAAACCTGAGGCCAAAACCCCTCTAGGGACTGTGATTTATCAGCAAAAAGAATTCATGTTCAAGGAGAGGTACCTCAACTGGCTGGAGTGGTACTGTTACAACCCTGAGAAACACTGATATCCACCTATCCCTGATATGGCTACATTCATGAATGAAGCCAGAACCCAAGCATATGAAATAGTAGTGGCAGAGAAGCCCCCCAAGAAGCCCAAAAAGAAGAAGGTGAAGAAGATGCCAATTTCCCAACCACTCCCTTCTGACAGTGATGACTCCTCAGACTCTGCTCAGCAGTCAAGGAGTCCCAATGGATATCGGCAAGGCCAGAGCTGAAGGACTCTGCTTCAAATGTGGAAAGCCCTGGCCATGCGCCGACCACCCTCCTTGCTCACATAAGGCAATTCGTCATCTCAAATACAAGGGGTGTAAAATCTTTTATGAGAATATGGGGGAGCTGGCAGAGATGATGAAGACAGTTGATAAGAATGAGCAGGGTTTTGGAAAGGAGGAATAGGTACGGGTTGACCCCCTTCTCATGTAACAGTTACACCTTTTCTTCTTTGGACAATAAAATTTCCATTTTATCTGTTTCAGAAGTCAACGAGACTCCTTCCCAGCCAGGGCAGTGCTGGAGCTGCTGGATATGATCTGTGTGCCTCCAAAGATGCCGCAGTACCAGTGTGTGACCAAACCTTGGTTCCCATGGCCCTGTCAATGGAAATCCCCACTGGCCACTACAGCTGTATTGCACCCCATTCCGGTCTTGCTGTCAAATTCTTGATAACCACCAGAGCTGGCATTGTCAACTCCAACTATAGAGGAGAGGTGAAAGTGTTGCTCATCAACAACTCTGACAAGGTATTTGAGGTAAAAAAGGGCAATTGCATCACTCAACTTATCCTTGAAAAAATATCGACCCCACCAGTTCAAGGGGTCCCCAAACTCTCAGACAGCTCATGGGACACCAAAGGGTTTGGATCAACTGGAGTAAGACAATTACAACATGAGATGAACACAGTCAACCCATGGTTAGTAACATGGATCCAGAGACAGATACATGGACCACTACCACATGCTATAAATCACCTTAAATCCTTCATACACAACTCAAGACAAAAAGAAGTCATGCAGGAACTTGTCTAACAGATCGCCAACCTCCTGCCAGAACAAGTGCAGATGGTTATCCAAGACCTACAATGGAAACCTCACTACATCCAAGCCTCCATATGATGGCTTGTAAAAAATTCCCTAGAACTCCCAGCCTTCATTACCAAGGATGATGGCAGATTGTTCCCAACTCAATGTCTCATAGATTCAGGATGTACCAGTTCATCTATTGACCAAAAGCTTGTTGAACAACACAGCATCCCCACACACAAATACCAGTGGCAATGCCTGTATACAATGCTGACAGTTCCCTCAATGCCAGAGGCAAAATTGATAGCTTCGTTGTAGTGGAAATAAAGATATAAGACCATGTCAAAAAGATCTGCCTAGCCATGACAAACCTAGAATCTGTACCAACATTCCTAGGTCACGATTGGCTCAAGACCAACCTGACTATTGACTGGTCTAGAGGGGAGGTGAAATTCTCTTGTTATAATGATCACCTACCCCCCTCAAATCCATTGAGGATGACAATGAAGAGGAGTTTTTCACCTGAGGTGACCGCCTCTTTCAAATAAACCTAGACTCCTATGTTTGCAACATCTCTACAGACATAGTGAGCAAAGAGTTCCAGCAAAAGAAAAAGAAAACCCTTGAGAAAGTGTTGCCCCCATACATGCACCAGTTTGCCAATGTTTTCACCAAAGAAAGTTTCGATCAACTCCCTCCATGAAGACCATGGGACCACACAATCGAACTCTTACCTGGAGATCAAAAAATCGACTGCAAAGTGTACCCTCTTGGCCCTGGTGAGCAAAAGGAGCTCAATGCCCTCCTGGAGGAAAATCTCAACTTGGGACAAATACACCCCTCTAAGTTGTTATTTGCCTCAGCCTTCTTCATTATCAAGAAGAAAGACAGACGCCTATAGCCAGTCCAAGATTATTGGAAGTTGAACGACGTCACTATCTGAAACTGATACCCCCTTCCCCTCATCAACAAATTGGTTGACAAACTCAAGAAGGCCAAATATTACACCAAATTCAATTTTCAATGGGGGTATAACTGTCATATCCATCAATTTGAATCTCTGGACTTCTTTTTTGCAACCTCTGGTACATTCTCAATGAGTCTGCATCCCTGACACTTTGGACCCCCTGTATTTAGTATTCCTTGTTCTTAGCATTACATTCCATTCTTTGCTTACAGTACATAGCCACTAGCTTCATCCCAGTTCACCCTCTGTCCCTGTGCTCTGCGTAGAAGCACAGCTCCAGTACACTTAGCATCTGCACTCCAGATTATTAGTAAGACCTATGTTCTACTCCCGTATATAAGTCTCTGCACTTGTAGTAGATACTTCAGTTTGAATATCAACTTGGACAGTCTCCCAAGCTCACTCTGACCCCCTTGAGTCTCCAAGACTCTCTTCTGAATCATCCTCAACCTTCGTTGCTTGCAACAGGGTCAATCTGACTTCTTCCGTCTGTTCCGAAATTACAGGACACCCCCAGAGTTGTGACAAGGGTACACCACACATGGTGAAGCCAAGTCCTGCTCAAACTCTGGAGTTCTGGAGTTACTTCCTGGAGACCCCAGTTCTAACAATAACAACATATACATGAAGGAAGGAGATGAATGGAAGACCACCTTTCACACTAACTGAGGCCTCTTTGAACCTCTCGTCATGTTCTTCAGGCTCACCAACTCACCTGCCACCTTTCAAACCATGATGAACTCCCTCTTCTGCAACCTTATCAACAGAGGAGTAGTAGTCGTGTACATCAACGATATCATGATCTTCATGGAAACACTCGAAGAACATCAGAAAATTATTGAAGAAGTGTTATCCATCCTCTGCAAGGAACACCTTTACCTTCACCACAACAAATGCAAGTTTGAGGTGCAGGAGATGGAATTCCTTGGGATCATCATATCCTAAAACCAAGTCAAAATGGAAC
>JBBPMX010000708.1:0-10226 GCA_038090515.1 Pulveroboletus cf. viridisquamosus
GCCCCCCCCCCCCCCCCCCCCCCCCCCCCCCCTGCTGGCATATTCCCATCCGCTACATGGTGAAACAAGTCGCGTGACTCTAAATGTGATTTTCGCTCACTTCCCACTCCTCAAGAGAGTCAAGTGTTCCGCCTTTGAGGCGGTAGACAAGACCAGCATCCTCTCTTGGGGCATCAGGAACATCAGCTTTCTTCGAGTAGAATGGATCGCGATATATTTGTCTTGGTAACCCGAATAGCTCGAGTGTGCTCAGGAGCTCCGATGTAGATAGTACAGGAGGGGCAGATACGAAAATCCGACCCTTCGATAGCAGTGCTGAAGACTTAGATTTGGGTTGAGAATAATAAGACGCCCTAGGCAGGGCAAACGATAGTGAATAGGAGCTCAGTTGTGAGATAACCTCTGTTGGCTCTGGTCCGAAGATGCTAGCAATTTCGTGAACAAACAACCCCTTAATACAAAGCAAGGCATACGGTGGACAGTCGGGTTCTTCCTTGTGGGTCAGACCTGGTGGGTCTGCGACATCATCGGTGAGCAGCATGCCCACGTCTAGGCTACAAGACAAAACATGTCATTGGTGCATCCCCAATTTGACTAAATTTCACCAACCTGCGACCACGAACAGGAACAGCAATATTTCCTGGTATGCTCGCCAACGGTTGTGGAAGAATTAGGGGCCTGCGCAATATATCAAAATCACAGCTGACCACAAAGCAGGACTTCTACTTTGGTGTCGTGAAAATGTCATGAGAGGACGTTTGCTGGTCTGCATGCCTTCGCAACCTGATAAAATAATTAAAACTGGGATAGGTGGCGCGTGATTCAGGCTCACTTAACAGGCATTGTGGGACCAGCATTTTCCACGGAGTAACTGCATGACCGTCTCTGTCCGTGGATTCCAGTTAATAAACACTTCGTTAACAAGACCAAGGAAAGAAGCACGATACCTCGCCTGTACTAACTGATTCCAAGCAACAGTGAAAGGGTTCTTGGCAGCGGATGATGTTGGTACACCCCAGATACGACGTCAATAACAGAACCTCTTATCGCCCCACAAATGACAACTGTCTCATGTGCAGTTGTCATCAAGCCCAATTTTTGCAATGTCTGCTTGGAAGGGCTCAGGCCATTCATAAATATGTCAGGTCAAAGAGGATATGTACGCACACACCGCGGCGTACGCCAGGCCATGTTTATCTCCAAATACTGAAAAAGACCTGCCACCGCGACAGTCGGATGCCCTTTGCACTCCTCTCATACCCTTGGATGAGGCGTTCATAGTGTTTGGGCATCGATGCGGGCTCCAAGGCCTTTACAGACAGGGAGTACTGTGAACATCGTTTTGAGGGACGACAGAGCACCCAGCCAAAGACGGGGCTCACCCTGCGTTGCACGCCATTCTCCAACAGCACTCTCATGGACCATACCGCATCCAGGGAGAGACATGGACGCGCCGAGAGCGACTCAAGAAAGTAATTGGGCTGCATGTTTTGGCAGTGGCTCTGAGCTTCTGGGCACGCTTGGAGACTGTCATGGAGAAGCTGTGGCAAGAACTTGAGCTGGTTGGAGCTGGCTGAGGCAAACGGAAGCATGCGAGGAACAAGCTCAAGGACTTTAAATCGGACTCAAAACCTTCATGGAAGGGTGGCACACTTGCTGTAGAACCTTTGTTGCGTGGATGGCCGGTGCTAAGTTGGTGTGCCGGATCTCGTCAGTTTGTGAGACAGCTTTCTTGCTGCCACTACCTATGCTTGCCCCACTGGAACGCGACCATCCTGAGCTGCCATGTTACTGATGGGCTCACGAGGCCACTTCTATGCCTTAGCTGTAGTTGCGTCGGTACAGAGGAAGCAAAGAGCCTCAGTACTCAATACTCGGCATTGGTTGCCCACCAATATAATGTATGACGCAGCACATGTTTAATATTCACAGATGTTGCGAAGTAGAACAAGAATTGATACTACAATTGTCCTTTACAGTGACTCGGATAACTAACCCTTCAAAGCCAACAGGCAGACTCTCAAGCGATCAACAGGGTATCAATTTATCCAACATAGCAAGGTCGTGTTTTTTCTTGATGAAGTCCAGCCCTTTTGCTCCTGCAAGCTGGCCAACGCTTGTTGAAATTGGGGCCGGGTATTTGGCTTCGCCTTCCTTTCCAGCCCAGTCAAAATCAATCAGCTGGGGCTTGCTTTCAGTGGTAACCATAACGTTTGGTGGTCTGAGATCACCAAATACGTAGCCAGCATCATGAAGCTTCCTGAATGCCTCGCGAAGGTGAGGTACCAGATCGCAGGGTACCAAACTGTGGGGCGGCCGTCTTCCCAGCAGATTGTGGACTGTCGACCCCTCCACGTACTCCATCACGACCATACGCAAACTACCATAGGATGGCATGTTGGAAGTCACGTTGATATCCCCATGGTAGAGAAGGTTTGGTGCATAGCCAGCTGATGCCATCTCTCGGTGAGCGTCTGCACCATATGAAGTGACGAACTTCACGACAATCTTCTTCGGGACATCCTGCAAGGTCTTGGCGAGATATGTTACACAAGAGACGTCTTCTTCAAGTGGCTTTTGATAGGTAAACTTGACAAGGATATCGCCATCGCGGTATGTATCAGGAGATGGGAAGAATCGGGGGTGGGAACCAGCCAAGGGGTCAAAAGCTGCTTGATTTAGGAGTGCCTTGTACCATGAATCCAAGAGCTTGATTGACTCTCTAAGGGCATAGAGGATACGGGCAATTCGGTAAAATTGAACATCGTCATGAGTTGAGTGGACAGGAAGCCAGAGAAAGTCAGTAAGTCGTTGGACAATACAATGTGTGGTAACGACACCACCCATAATGGTAAGCCATGGTCCTGCATGGGCGATGAGGAAAGTAGGGCAGCAACCTTTGAAAAAGAGCGGGGTATCCTTGCAAAAAGTCATCAATTAAGAGAAGAAAATGGACGTGAGCTGGCTACTGGTACCTTATCCTTATCCTCTTTGTGCAGACGCTGAAACGAGAAAGCAGCTTGGGTTGAAGGGTCCGACCCTCCGTCACCAAACTCATTCTTCTCTTCACCAATGACCAGGTATGCCAATGAACTTCCACATGGACTCAGCGCGACGAAATCTGGAACAGCCCCACGGCCAATGATAGAGGTGAGGGGGTAGTCGATGACCTTCGACAAAAGGGAGCGGACTTCCCCCTGACGAGATATCTCATTAGGATAAATCTGCGCAAAGGCAGCCATGAGATGCCAGACGTCACGAACAACATCGTCAGGTGCATTGTATCCGGGGTCAAATGCCTTGCTAGAAAAGTAGGCAAATGCTGGGTTGAATAGTTGAATGGGAGGCGCCACTGTATTGACAGGACGCTCTTCAGGGCTGCCTTTTGGGCTGCGACAATCTAGTAGCACAGCATTCTGTTGAATTTGGCGGTACTCGGCCGACTTGGCAGCTTTTGCTGGGGTAAGACTTTTACTTGGAACGCTGAGGTTGGAGTTGAGTGCTGCTCCAACAATATTGATCAAGTTCATTTGTAAAGGAAGATGAGAGGTTCACCTGCAGCAAGCGGAGGTCCGTGATCCTCTGACTTTTGTGCTTGTGACCGATCATCAGGAATATCTGGCAGTTGATTAATCAGTCACAGGCATGATTGCAACCTATGGACTCACTACGAGAGGGAGATATTTTGATGAGGATGTGGACATAACCTCGAGGAGGAAAAGTGCCATAGAAGATATCAGATAAGGCATCCACCGACTTCAGTAGCTCTTGATCTCCCGACGATAGATTCACTATAGCCTCGTTGAGACCGTCATCCACAGTCAAGGAAACCTTATAAAGCACTAGTGCTTCTGCATTTGTACCACGAAAGGCCGCAATTTTCTTTCCTGCGATAACCTCTTGAAGGAATCCCACAGTTTTCGTGCTCAGAACCTCCACAGAGAATACGGATGGCGTATTTGGGCCGCATAAACAGCAGTTAAGGGTCAGCGTCGACTCTGGGGCAATGATAGTGGGCTCAGTTGCATATAAATGAAAAAAATAATAAGCACGCACTAGAAGAGGGGTCGTGGGCGATGATAAGATGACCTCGTAGCCCTAATACTCGCACAAAAGGGTCAAGGGTTTGTCGATTTTTTAATGACAGCCGCTTGAGCACATCGATATTGTCAGGGTTAGGGATGGAATAGAGTTCAATATGCGGAGCATCCACCTCACGGAAGGTGGAACGCCTCTTGGTCTTTATGGCTTTTTTGAGATGTTCGGCGGTGTGTGACTGTGGGATGGAGACAGAAAATCTCCCATTAACGTCTTCACCGTACACCCAACAGCACAGACTAATTTGTTGTTTTCCCATACTGAGTTCCGGGCTGGCAGAGGCGAGGGGATTCACTGAAACACAAGGTGCATTCAGGAATGTCAGACTGAACCATCTCGGCGCTGAGATCATGTGACTGTTCTGGAAGCAAGAAAGGCCTAGAATAGAAAAATGGCAACATGATTCCTCAGGTCTCAAGGTCTCAGGGATCTGCATGTGAAGGAGGGGTTGGGGCATTGGCGGTTTGAGAAAAAGGTGCAGTCAGGTACAGCGTATAGATACACGATGCTCAGGTGGATCTGCAGCTAAGAAAGAAGCACCCTGGACGGCCCGGCGGCATGTGTCAGCACCAAACTGGCGTCCACCCCCCAAATTGGCACTCTACAAATTATTTATTTTCACCACATTATTGCATGTATTTGAAGTTGGAGAATACATACCTGTCATGCATGTCAACAGCAGACCAGGGTTCTGCCAAGTTTGCATGCAAGTGGCGACAATGGGGAGGGGACCCAGCAAAACAGACATGGGAACCGGCCAGCCTGATTACTATCCAAAATAAGAGATCATCTAGATTCTCACAGATAAGGTTCGGCGCTCAGTTTGTGGCTTGAAGAGGTTCTTTTTTACGACTGTAGTCAGACACTCATTACAAACACTTCCAAAACCCCATTTAATTATATTTGCCTCAGCAACACGTCTGATTTATGTTGTACTTAAGACCAGTCTGATCTAGTTGAGAATGTGATTCACGGCTTCCCAACGTCAAGAAGTGTCCGCGGGTATGCCTGCATCAGCATCACAGAATGCTCCACGTGCTTGCGGTCTTTCGGCGACAGCCTGTGCGCCTACGTCACATTTTGCAGATCATATATGGCATTAACCCTGAAACAAGCGAAGCCACCGTCATACTCTTTGCCAACATCAATGATAGAATGTCAGAGTTCACGGCGGAGCACGAGGGGATTGTTTGCCAACGAGGCAGTTGTTGTACTTGGGATTGCAACGATTCAACCATGGGAACAGTACCTTGCATATATTCGCCTCCAAGACCTAATAAGGGAATGAGCCTGAATATGCGCCTGGTATCGACTGAGACTGCATCTACTTACCGCCCTGCAGGGAATCGTTTGCTGCACAGGTGTCACCATTTTCAGCACACCGCAATGACTGACAGAAAACAGAGACTCAACCAAGTAGAATCGCGTAATTACACCTGTTGCCAAGACTTGCAAGCGGCCAGGGCCACATGAGAGTTAATGGCATACAGACCTCTCAGTCTCTGTACAGCCTGAATGGTGTGCTGCGGAAATAGGGTTAGTGAGCAGGGCCCAGATGGATTGTTTACCCTCACTCCTTGGCTTTCCCACCAATGCCAATGCCACTCTGCCATCGAATCTCTGCCATTGAATGTTAGTGGGAACATGTGGTTTCATGCGCAAGCTTTAGAGACCTCATTGCTAGGAGTAAAGACGGCCCAGAAGTTGAGCAAAGGTTTGACAGTGGAAAATGTCTGATTCGTCGACATATTGCGCGCAAGTCGGGACGCGTCGTCCAAGAATTTACGTCCTTCACTGGCAGTGTCTATGAATCAAGGTTGGGTTGAGATGCCAAGCGGGCCAGTTCCCCCAGTGATACCAAATAAATCATTACATATATTCGCCTCCCCTGCGTCCTCTAAGTTGCTGCCTTCGACCAGCGATAATAGTTCCTCATTAATCGTATCTGCGTCCGAGTTACGTGGAATCCCAAGGAAGGTGGCACAAGTAATAGAAACAGCGTACCGTTCTCGGGCACCGCCACCTCTAACTGGTGGGCTAGGCGCTGCGTGTCTGGAGAGGAATCCAGCAGCTGGATGGCAGCTTGAAGTAAGCGGATACCTCTTTCAGTAACACGAAGAATGAATTGAGAAGAACTCATGGTGTAAGGAGGAACAAAATCGAGTGAGATGAAGCTCGCTGTTTGTCTCCCTGATGAGACAGACGACGACGACTGTTTATTTGTCCTTATTTGGCCCCCTCAGCGCCGTTCGAGCCTGCTTGAGACACTCAGCCCGGGGCACGCGGCATAACAGGGATGAAGTCACGTGAACAAACCGCACGGAGCACCCTTGCTACGAATCGCCTCCACGCTGACATATTCCGTGCTCTCCTGGAGCGAGAGCACGATATGCTTGTGCAAGAACACATGCGTCTCGCTCAGACTCAAGGGTTAGCAGCGTCCCACAAGGTGCGTGACCCACCCGCTCTCCCTGGGGCCGATCCGATGGTGCAACTGCGGTCCCGATTGGAACCTGTTCCCGTCATAACCTAAGACGAGTCCAGTCTCCGTTCTTCATCTAGGAGGGTGTCACAGTTCACGATAGCCGCTCGAACCCCGTCACGATACCGATCCTCTACTTCCTCGTCGGACTCGTCCATGGCCTGCAACACTGTCCGAGGAACACAGCCTAATTTCCTTCACCGCTCGCAATATCGTCTTCATCGAGGAAACTGCCTATTTGTCGCACAGGCGGGGTCGTCAACGAGATCACTTCCGTATCATCCGGACAGTAAATTTTTGCAAGGTCGTTTGGTGTCTGACGTGCCTTGTTGGTCAACCAAATGCTGGTGCGATCCGTCGGGAAATAAGGAGATAATCAGGGCATATGCCAGAGCACGCCACGCAAGTGACGAGCATCAGAAGTACGTACGATTCGACGGCACCAGCGGTCTCAACGAGAGCTGACACGATCTCGCGACGAGTGTCGCGATCTTGGAGCTGGACAGCGAGGTGGAGGGGCGTGCCCCTTCTTGAATTCTGAGGATCGACGTCGCAACCATTGGATTCGATGAAGAGGTTGACGTGCTCGGCAGAGCCGTCCAGAACTCTGCGATGAGGGAGAGACCATGAAAGGGAGGGACACAAAATGAGACACCAGCCGATTCGACCGTGTACGTCGAGTAAGATGATGTGGAGAGGCTGGGACGAGTGACGTACGCAAGATGGAGAGCTGAAGAGAAGACAAAATATGAGCGCTAGATCAGAAGCATAAAACAGAGTCGCGAACGCGTGTTTCCTGGCCTACCCATCCCGAGCAAATGCTAAGTGTGCTGAGCTCGATAGTGACAGAGGATGTACAGGTCAGTGCAATTGATATCGAAAAGAAAGCTGTCGTCGTCTGCTGGGTCTCTGTATTCGATGTCGAATAACAGTACCTCGACATTGCCTCCTTGTCGGGCGGCTGCTAGCAGCTGCTCATGTACGAACACGATCAATCAGACGCTCGAATCATGGCTGGGTAGCGCTCACTGAGGAGCTTCCGTTGCTCGTCATCCACGGCCATTCAATGCGGAAATAGACTACTGATGAGCGTTAGCGATATGTAATCGAGGTGAAGGTGAGAGTCGTGTTGGGATTATTCTTGGACTGCCACCATTTGCGGTGCACAGGGACAAACGCCTACACAACACCCAGCGATTGGGCGACCGAAATGGCTCTAAGCCTCGCCACTTCGACAGAGAATGGTAGGGAAACTCTTGGCGATGACCATCAATGAACGCGGCGACGATGGTGCAGGTGGATGGCACATGGACGAACCGAATCTCCACGCCCAGAAAATCATATCCGAAGGCCCTACATCTATCGTTACTCGCATCGAGTCTAAGCTGCCAGACAGCCCTCCGCTCATCGCAGTCAAGACGTCCTCCACGGCACATGCCAATGAGCCCCACGACATCATCAAGGAAGTCCGCCTACTTGCCTCGCTCTCGCATATCAACGTACGTTGTCTCGTCTTTGAATTCTACATCCCAACTTGATCTCTGTGTCCCAGATCATCCCGTTGATCAGGCAACAGCTATCTCCAAGATCCCAACAGCTGAGTTGTTGGATGCCCTACATGCCCTACTCTCTCGATGAGCTCCTTCAATCCTCCACATTCTCCCCACACCCGATCGTCTCGTTTGGAAACCTCACATCGCCCTCATCTACCCCACGCGAAGTCCAATTCGTTGTCCTTGCCAAATCGATACTCTTTCAAATCCTTCGTGGAGTGAGCTACCTCCACAGCGAACACGTCCAGATCGCGCACCGGGACATCAAGCCAGAGAACGTTCTCTTGACTGCTTCAGGATGTGTAAAACTCATCGACTTTGGAATCGCCTTCCGGGTGGGCGAGGATGGTGCTGCGAAAGCCAAAGATTTGTGGCCCGAATGTGTGGCACGAATGTACTTTGAGGTATCGACGGGGTGCGTGACAATCATCTTCTAGACGTCTGACAGTTCTTGTGAGCACTGATGCACTCTCCTCTCCTACGCGTATACACCCAGCCACTACCGTGCCCCAGAACTACTTTTTGGTCCGCGGACGTACGATGCGTTTGCCATCGACGCATGGAGTCTTGGCGTCACCATTTCCGAGTTTTTCACTTCTCTCCATATAAAATCCGGTGAGGACGAGGACAACGAGGATCCCTCCCTTTTGAGATTCAAACGCGCGTCCGAGTCCAATTCCGAGTTGAATGCCGAACCGTGTTCACCCACACCCCCAGCACCTTTCATCATACCGCGAGGAAAGCACTCACGTTCAGGCATACCAACGGGTCGTTGGACACGAACGAGTCTCTTTGATGGAACGCGTGGCGAGATAGGGCTCGCGTGGAGTATATTCAGGGTGCGTGGTACACCGAACGAAGACACATGACTAGTATGTTTCACTCTTTCGTTGCCCGCCCCCCTCCGATGACCTGATCTTGATTGGTTTAGTGCAATCGTTTCTCACCCTCCCGGATGCAAACAAACTGTCATTTGTCAATGTCGACGTGATGGAGTTGTCGTCGTTCCTCCCGAATTTACTGCCGTCCACATCGAGTATTGCCCTCGACACACGCACACACACGCCAGCCACTGACCTGGCTCCTTCCCCACTCGACCTTATCCATTGTTTCCTCGCGTACGAACCGTCTCGGCGACTCCGTCTTTGGGGCCCTTCGTCATCCTTGGTTCAGAGCTGAACCAGGATTGGTGCTACCTGTGGATGATGATTGCGCCGAGCAAAGTCCTCCGGGGTTGACGGAAGCAGAAACAGTGAGGCATACGTTCAATTTGGAAGGGCGCCCGTGTACGCTGGGGAGTTGTTGCAGAGGCATGTCGCGAACAGGGGAAATTAGGGGGGAGTGTCTGCGTACAGCAGACTGCTCACTAGGAAGAGGGTATCATTACAGCAAATGCACACATGTAAGCCATCTATCAATACACCCACAACAAATACGAATAATTGCAAGGGAAAAATGGAAGGCAGAGTGTAAACGCATACAACAAAGCAACAGAGCAAAGAACGATCCCGCTTTGCAAACACCGTGTCCAGACGCGTGTCATGTGGTAGAGGCTGCCACGGACGTCACGACCTTGCGACGAGAACATGATTGTCAATGGCAATGCCTGGCAAGGAGTCAGTTACTCGCAAAGGCAAAAGGGGGGGAGTGTGTACTTTGAGTTACGTTTGCAGTTTTATATATCCCGATCAGTCGATGGCTCAGCTCAAACATATCGTTTCTGTCATACGATACTCAGGCCCGGGCAGAAGTGACAAGGAGTGTCCAACATACCTCAACGAGATGATAATGAATTGCGCATTCTTGGTTCGGTCTTTGATATAGTTGGCGACGATGGACACGTTCCGGAAATCAAGCGCAGCATCGATTTCATCCATAAAGTAAAGAGGCATAGGCTACGCGAGAATGAGCATATAAGGAAATCTCGAAGGCGTGCATCTTACCTGGAAGGCATGGAGCGCAAACACGAGGGCCAGGGAACTCGGTGTCTAGGATCACATTGTACTTTATCCTCTCGTACCATCGGGAAATGACACAACACACCTTTTCACCGCCAGAGAGATTCGAAATGTTTTTCCAGTTCTTCTTGGGTG
>JBBPMX010000709.1:0-10219 GCA_038090515.1 Pulveroboletus cf. viridisquamosus
ATGCTATCAGGGGCAACGAGCGCCAGGCTTACTCAGAGGGTTTTCAAGGGTTCACCCCTCCCTCCCTTGTCGACCACCACTTTCTCTCCTCGAAGCTTCACAATGAAACAGGTACATCTACATTGTCACCTTTTATTTATATCTGGTGCTAGTCGTTCCCTAGAAACGTGATAAGAAAGGGAACCGTGCTCACGCACTCGGGCCCCTGAATGACTTTTTCGCCGAGTACGCCGGATTCAATTATAATTCCACGCAATCAGCATCCCATGAATTCTACCGTCTGTGCGACAAATCCGGCTGGGACACAGATAACCCCAAGAGACAGGATGCCCATCAAAAATTCAAGGACGCGCTCGTCAGGCAGTTCAACCAAGTATACGGTACAGATGAGAACAGCCTTGTCGACTGGCAAAAATTATGTCGCATCGTGCGCATTAAACCGATCCCGGACGACCTCCATTCCTGTCGAGAGGCAAGCACATCTATCTCGTTGGATTTTTCTGTCTCTCATGTGTACACACCGTGGACATCAGGCTGTCCGCGGTGTGTTTATCAATCTCGTCGACCTCGTCGACACAGGCACCACTGGGAAGGGGGCCAAGGTGTTCAAATCTGAGCATGAACTCAGTCGATACACTCGGGCGACGGGCAAGTTCTTCCCCAAGGAAAATGCGTACGCAGGAGGTTTATTACGCCACCTCTTGCGACACATCATCCACCCTGGAACGTGAGGGGCCTTCCCGCCGCTGGATCGAACATTGCCATTGAACGGGGAATTCATTCCCGCTGGTGTCTTTCCCTGAAGACCCTGCGAGAAGGAGCTCCACGTTGAAGGCGACGCGATCCCGAAGACAATTTCCCGTTTTGTTTTGCCAAGTCTCCAAAAAGATGATCCGTTTCAAATTTGTAGATGCAGGTGGGCGTCACATTGAGTCGACGTACGAGCTGTCTCGTCTCCTGTATGTTTCATGCCCGAATGTGCGAATAGTGGTACGGCTTTTGCATGTGGCCTGTCCCGTGCGGTTTCGTCCCAGTTCATCATTCGCGTCCACAACGGCCGCTCCAAAGTGCCCTGGTACACGTCTGCGCAGGTACCTACGCATCCAAACCTATACGCTGTGTTGAATGCGGAACAAGTCGGAGCGCCAATGAAATGTCTCACCAGGTAATCATGCTAGTGTCTCCAGCAAGTTCCGAAGCTTCCCCCCTTTTCCGCTTTACTAGAGCAAGCTGTGGCGATGAGCAGTCGATTTACATTTCAAGGATATAGTACAAGGATGTTCTCGGCCAGGGTTGGCTATTTTTAAGCCCCTTTGGAATGCAGTCACGTGCACCGCCACCGATCCTCGTAGAGATAGGCAGTCGTCCCGTACCTCGTAGTCCCCCGTGTAAAGCGTGGTTCGGTTATCTCATGCCTACAGTTCTCATTTTTCTGCCGTTGGCCGTGGCGGGCTTCCACTCATGTCTCATGCACGATTCCAGACTCGTGGGCCAAGTATATAGTGGCGTGCAACGGCAATCGAAAGACGGCGACATGAAAGACATCCAACATCGGATGTGTGACATATGGGTGGTGCATGGGCTCGCGCAGGACACTGCGCCGGGGGGGATCGCTCTGCACTGAGACGTCATGCAACATATCCCATAGCTGGAGTTGCAACGCTCAAACTTCTTCGGTAGATCGAATGGGTGATCGGTGGCGGCAGAAAGTGGCCCAAACCTGGGAGATACTGCAGTACATTAACCGTTTGCAAATGGCTTCATGTAAATAACTATTGGGACATTTTATTCCCCATGCTTCCGATGGTTCTAAAGTTGAGAAGCAGCAAATAGTATACAAGTATGAGATACCTGTGGCGGGAACGCAACCCGCGATGTGGAAATTATGGCGGGTAGGGGCTAAGATTATCATCCGGGAAGCACAAGGAAATGAAGCACTTCTTTCCCCCAAGTACTTGAAATTAGTGGTGGAAGCCTTATCCTGAGAGTCCTGGAAGCGGTTGGCACCAACCTTGCGGGCCCCACATGGGAAGGAATGGACTAGGCGGCCATCACCCAAACAGCGTCAAGTTTGAAGAATGAGTATACTAGCGAACACTAAGTTTTTTGAGAGCTGATGGCATGAGATCGTTGAGTTAGTATATTCTGAGGAGTAAAGTAGACAGCGTGCTCAGTTCTGCCTCAAGCTCAGCGGCTGGGGAGTCACCTTGGTCAACAGGGTCGGCATCAGAAACATCAACGGCAATGGGACTAGTTTGGATTAGGTGAATCGAATCGAGATGCGTTGGAGGGGGCCCAACAGCCACGGATCTTGACTATCACTATCTTCGGAAGTCAAATAATGAGCTTCGCAGCCTTCCGCGCAGTGGAGCCAACAGCAACATTGATGACTTGAACGAATGTTGGTAGTTGAGTGCGAGGAGGATGAGGTTATCGAACCTGAATTTACGGAGGAACGATCATGGCCTACCATCGCCACGAGAAATCTCTGGGCTCAGACCCTGAAATTATACTGCGGGACGGTCAAATGATATTAAACGTGATTCATTGCTCGCTGCATGAGCATACAATGGAAGACGGCAACACCGGCGGTATTCCATGGTCGTATGGATTGGATCGAAAGTCTGTTCCTAGGGCCCATCTGGACTTTCTTGGTAGACAGATCCGGCTACAAAAGAATGTCCGTGCTGTACGAAACATAGTGCAGGCTGAGTGGACGTGAGAATCACTATGGCAGGTGGCAGACAGGGTAGGGGTGTGGTGTTGCCCATATCCGTGCTATGCCCTCGTACGAGAGTTACGAGTAATGTAACAACCCGAACAACCCGAGCAGTCTGAACGTCCTTACGTTACATTGGTAATGTTGGCGCGTGTTCTGCCATTCAGCATCCATAATGCAACTGGAAAAAAGTTTTGCAGCGCTAGTGGTTCAGTATTCGGTCCCCAAGTTGGGTGTGTTGATGAGGGCAGCGGCCCCATGCCTTATTCGCATCCGGTGATCCGTAAGGAATCGCGAGGGAAGAAGATGTCACAGTAGCGGTCCTGTTTCGCACTCGACGGCCTTATGAGATAGAGAAAACTGGCGGGTGGTCTCAAACGACTAACCTGAACCAACTAGTAAGCCACCTCTTACTATCTCACCGTAGGAACAGATAACAGGTCAACACGGAGTTGAGCGGAGTTTGAACAAAGTGGATCGGTGATTAATGATTCTTGACGATCAGGTAAGTAGCTGTGCAACGTTGTAGCTTCACGACTCTATCACCAACCGTCTGAGAGCTGTCATTAATAGAGGAGATATGACCACTGGCAGCAAAAAGGGAAATGGGTAAGTCACGTAATGGAAGCCCTGTCGAGATCTGCTTTTCGGTTTGTCGACATGAGAGTTCGTCTGACAGCATTTAATCAGGTCATCCAGACACAGGAAATGGAATATTCCCCCAACTGTTCATTCAATCGACAAACTGAAAAACGGATTGCGACACGGTTCCGTTACGTGACTTAGCTCATTTCCTTTTTGCTCACCGTATCTCGAGTGGCTGGCGATGCGGAGCTGTTGAGCTAACGTTACACAGCTGCAAATTGAAGGTACTAACGATATGTGGAGCCCAGGTTACACGCATTTAAAGGGACACATGGAGCGCCTGCCCGTGAACGAGTCAGATACCTCACTCCAGTCTACTCCTGTAAAAAGCCGCTAGCATGTCCTCGACCCAACGCCTTGTGAAGCCGAAGCTGCCAACGATCCTTGCAGATCGTACCCATGTCGATTTACCAGGCTATGACGTCCTCTTGCACTACGCACGCTGTTCTCCCGATTGAATTGTTCCCTTGCTCACGTTGGGTTTAGGAATACTCTGTTCACGTCATTCCAGCAAGGCTCGACGTGGCCAAGCTTGAAGAGGCACTCTCCAGGATGCTGCAAATATACCCGCATTGTGCAGGCCAGCTTCGTTATCTGGATCGGCGTTGGTTTGTAAGTCAATCCATACGAACTAGCTAGACTCCTGTCTTATGTCTCTCAGGTTGAACTTACCAATACCGGCGTTCTTTTGGAAATCGAGTACAGGCTGAATGAAAGCTCTGACTCGGTCCTCAAGGGTGATTGGGTCGTCCAGGATGATTTATCTCCGTTACTCTGCAGCCAGCCTCCCCCGACTGATGTTATTAATGGGAACGCCCCTCTCGTTCTATGGAAGCTGACGTTCTTCGAAGATGATACGTGTATTGGATGTTCTTGGTTCCACTCGCTTGGTGCGTTCCTGTTTCCAATTGTGTTCACATGGGTCTGATACTGGATTCTAGGTGATGGTACCGTGATATATCGTTGCATACATACGCTCTCCCAATTTTATCAAGGCCTGGCTCAAAAATTTCCAAGTCCGACGTTCCAGAAACATTACTTCCCGTCACCATCTCACACTCTTGTGACTGAGTTTTTGCCCCGCGTGCCTTATCTGCATCCATCTCGCCAAATCAGCGCAGCCGTGTTCATGAACGCGTTGGAGAATAAGCAGTTCAGTCATGTGAGGTGGCGGATGGATGATCAAGACCTTTCGGAACTTCGCTCGGCACTCTCATCGAATGGACGGAACGGCGAACCCCTCTCAAAACTGGATTGCTTCATTGCTTATATCATCGCTGTATTGAATCGTACCAGGGAAACCTCAGTGAGAAAGGTCACAAATATAGTCAGCGTGAGTCACTATGTTAACTTGGCGTTGCTCGCGCTCACTTGTATTCAGTGCCGCGACGGAACTACCTCCTGCGACGAGAATGCGGCGAGTAATCTTGTGGTGGACGTGTGTACTCCATCTCTCCTTCCGTTGAGCAGATTAATTGATTAGTGGCGCTAATTCCATCAGATCAGTACCGATGTTCCTTCGGATATGGCTGGGATTGCCACTGCCTTCAGGGCTGCAGTCAAGGAGGCCCGAAAACCAGATTACATTGACAGTTATTTAACGCTGGCAGGTGACCTCAGGCTCGAGGCAGCGAGTGGTGGCAATATATCCCCCTATTTCCCTGATGAAGACATGTTGCTCGTCAACTTGCTCACTGGGTAAGCTGTCGGCAAGTTCGAACGGAGCAACCTAACAATTTTATCCCGTATTAGGCTAGATGGTTGTAGTGCGCATTTTGGATACCCCGATGGCACCCGAGCCCATATGTCCAGGGCGGCCAGGCTTCTCGCGTCTTGTCTGAAGTCGAATCCGGTGAAGGGTGACGATGGTGTATGGCAGACTCGGCAGGCGATCGAGGTCTCGATTGGGGTTCCCCCTGAGGTGGAATCAGCTATGTTGGATATCCTTTCTCGTGGTGTCAAACACATGGTGAGCGAGCGTGCACGACTATAGTGCATTGCTATTGTACAGTTGATGAAGTATGAATGTCGAGTGTAGATATATTGAGCTCAAGCAGATGGGATTCAGCTGATAGATTCGAGCTAGAGCTTTTTATAGTACAGCTAATACACTTACACTGTATTACTGTAGTGCCTTGGAATACTGTTGTGAATGTATTGATTCTGTGGCTTAGCCAGGCTCCTTCACACTGTCACTGATACTATCATGTGACACCAAATGCACATTTTTTACCATTTCTTGAATAACTACTCAATCACTCAGTTTATTTTCTTCAGATCTGAAGTGGCTTTTACCTTAGTCTCCTAGCTACAATCTCATACAAGAATGACTATAAAAAGTGATGTTTTGAAGCTACCTGAGCAGGATCAATGTGATGGGGTCAAAATCCATATAAAATGCACACTTTTGTCACAGATTGTCACACGTGGCATCAAAGCTGTGTTAGAAAACTGACATACTCCACATACTCCGATTCAAGTATTGAGTCACTAGGGTGAAGGAAGAGTCTACTGTTGGTGGAGAGAATAATTTACATTGTAGTTGTTATGAATCACCTTCTCGCCCCTTTCTTTCTTCGTCACGTGACTAGTCACATGACCTGGGCCTAGACCATGACATCATATGATGTCACACCTCATGGCTAGCACGCCCCCTTTAATCTCCGTTAACCCTGGTGGGAACTCTCTCACAGTTGTGTACTTGTACTAGCCATGTATAGTAGTTTATCCCATGGCCCCTATGGTCTGTGCACCATTCTCTGTACTATATAAACCCAAGTGTCTCAGCTGGCATCCCCAGCTTTGACCTGCTCCTTTATGGGTGATAAGGTGTGCTTGAGCTTGTCTTCTCTTTTCTTTTACCTCGCCAGGCTTGGTAATAGCCTGTGAAGCCGAGGCTGGTGGTGTGTGCTCTCGTAGTTCACAACACTTGGTCAAAGCTATTTACACTGCCCTCGGGTGAACAGAGCGTCTTGTCGCTGAAGATATCAAGATCGGGTGAGCATTTATCCCCATCAGAAGACCGGATCAAGAAAGAAAGCAAATCCGTCGTATACGGTTGCTGGGCCCAGGCATAAGGGACATAGCACAGAGGCACCATGTGACGGGCCTGGGCATAGCACCCTTAACAGCTTGCATACACGGTCGTCCGCCATATTAAATAAGGATAACGTTGCTTCTTGCCCAAAGTGCACTAGGGCGATCTCTCTGTGGTTTGAGAGATCCAGGTTCGCGGAATACCTGTGACGTCCGCCGTCAGCGCACGATACGCATACAACACCTCTCATTACCGAGAGTCTACCCCTTTGACGGAACCTACACCGTCCAGATCAAGCTGTTGAAGAAGATTAGCTGCCAGTGGTCTTCCCCCTCCTATGCCTCATCCAACTTCTTCCCCCCGCAAGCGTCCCCAGACATCGGTTGAAAGATACCGGCGAGTAAGGACTGTTAGGATTTCAAAATTTCTTTTAACGAAGGATCGGTGCCTGGTTCTCCGGAACAGACACATTCACAACTCCGCAAGTCCCCCAGTTTTGAGGGTTTGCTTGAAGCACTACCCCAAGTATCCGAAGAGCCTTATCGGCTCAAATTCAAACAAAGACAACCTCCGCTCCCGCCCCCACAAGAAACAATGTCGTCATCGTCGACCCTGACCAACGATGAACTGAAGGCGCTGCTCATGGCCCTTCTCAAGGAAAAGGAGGACAGCCCCTCTGCAATTACAAAGAAAGTCGCCAATCCTGGCAAGTGGGACGGCAATCGCGACAAATTCCGGGTGTGGATCACCCAAATCAAGGTCTGGGTCTCACTCCAAAATTGGGGCTCGGACAAACTTAGGACTGTCGCGGTCCTATCGCGTATGGAGGGAGATGCTGCCTCCTATGCCAGATTAAAACTTGAGGAGTACTGCGACTCTGAGATTGAAGAGGCAACCAACAACGTGGGGACAAAATTGGGCTACCCCCGCGGAGATGACGCATGGCCCGAATGGAAGGTCCTCCAAAGCGAGATCAGGGACCATTTCCAGATCGATGTGCTCGCACACAAAAGCCTTCAGAAGCTACAGCGACTGAAGCAGCAGGGCCGTCCCATCGACGAGTTCCTGCAGAGATTTGAAGTCCTCTTCAAAGAGGCAGAACTCAAGAACGGCCACGGGATCGAGATTCTCAAGTGAGCAGTGGATGCTCACGTGTACATGCAGGTCCACCTCCACATGCACGTGGAGAACAACATTTTCGAATTGATCAACGCCTACAGAAAGGTGGGCTGATCATTTGAGTCCGCGGAAATTGAATGTGGATTCCAACCAAGGCATTATGGCAGAGTGCAATGATACAACCTGCCAAAAGGACCACCGCCTAACCAGCGGTTCACACAATATGGGATGCAACCTGGAAGGGGAGCTCCCATGGAGATTGGGGCAGTGCAGGGGCCCCCAGATACCCGCACATGTTTTAATTGTGGTAAACCAGGTCACATTCGAAGGGACTGCCGGCTCCCTAAGAAACCATACAACCCAGCACAAGATAGGAACTGAGCGCCGGTTCAAAATATGCGCCAAGTATGGGTACCCGATAAAGATGGGTACTACACCAAGATGTGGGCAGTTGTCTCCGAAACTCCGCCCGAAACCAAGGCCCATGCGGCAACCTCCTCCCGACAGAAGTATATGTCGGACGAAGCTCGCACCTACTGGGCCGATGTCTTCGAAACAGAAGCCAGGACAAAAGTGTCTGAGGCTTTAAAAGGAAGCAGCTAGTCGACGGTAGGGTGTCGCCTAGCAAGCTGGACAAAACAAACGAAAAAAGAATAAAATTAGAAAACATCAAAAAAATAGTTACTGAGCATTTGGACTGCGGTTCTCCCGTTGAAAGTTCTGTACATTTACGATCTGGTTTCGAGCTGACGAGCGCGGCATTATTTAATCCTGTACAAGTAAGTAGACCGGATTCCGGGCGCACCAGTACGAGAGTGGTAGGCGTAGACAACTCATTGACCATGCTCAAGGGAGAAATCCCCGTAGCTGGCACTGAGCCTGTAGCCGAACTCTTGGAGTGCACCGATGGAGATTTCCCGGTTAGGACGATCAGCCAGGTGCTGAAAACTTTAATAGATTCTGATATGTCTGTAGGGGGGTCTCTTCGGAGCTCGGCGCCAGACTATAAACATAGCGTGCTTAATTCCCTTTTTAAGAATGACTGCGCTGATCTCAACCTTAATAAAATCCCTACACAAGAAATGATCAGCGGAGGAGAATTCACGGTGGACATTGCCGTCCTCTTCTCCACAGGTCAAGTACAAAAAGATGATAACATAAAAGCACTAATTGACAGCGGCGCCGTCAACACCTTCATCGACCGCAAATGGTGCATCAAAAACAAAGTTAACCTAATACCTCTCATACAACAGATCCAAGTATTTAATGCTGACAGTACTCCAGGCAAGGCTGGAAAAGTAACTCATTGAGTTGAGCTCGTAGCAGCGTTGTAGGACCATCATGAAAAGATCAACGCCTTCGTCATCGAGCTGGGCTCAAATCAAATGATTATTGGCTACGACTGGCTCACTCGCCACAACCCCGAAATCGACTGGGTCGAAAAGAAAATTGACTTTACCCGTTGCACTGAAGACTGCGACAACTACAAACGGCAATGTAACGGGTACTTTGGCTTCAAACTCCATGTCATTGAAGACGGAGTGGCCGAAAAAGTCCCTGCGGCCTATCACGATTTTCTTGACGTTTTTTCAGAGCAGGAATCCAATCGTATGCCCTTACGGAAGCACTGGGATCACGCCATCGATCTCAAGCCTGACTTTGTTCCAAGGAAGGGGAGAGTTATCCCTCTATCCAACATGGAGTTGGAAGAAGTACGGACTTTCATCGACAAGGAAGTCAAGAAGGGTTACCTCCGACCGAGCAAGTCTCCACAAACATCCCTGGTATTCTTCATTCCGAAGAAGGATGGTAAAAAACGTCTTGTCATGGACTACAGATATTTAAACAAAGGAACCATTAAAAACGTGTACCCTTTACCGCTCATTTCCAACTCATAGACTGTCTTAAGGGCGCCAACATGTTCACAGCGATGGACCTACGCTGGGGCTACAATAACGTCCGCATCAAAGAAGGCGATGAATGGAAGGCAGTGTTCGTGACGCCAATCGGGGCTTATGAGCCAACAGTGATGTATTTTCACTAACTCACCCCCGACCTTCCAGAACATGATGAATGACATTTTCTCAGACCAATACGTGTTCCTCATCATTTATATGGACGATATGATGATATTCACAAAAAAGAAAACCAAAGAAGAACACGAAGCGCTAGTTCATGAAGTATTACAACGTCTCAGGGAGAACGACTTATATATCAAACCAGAAAAATGTGCATTTTCCAAGGATAAGGTCAAATTCCTTGGAATGAACGTCTCCAAGAACGGCGTCGAAATACAAGAAAAGAAAACACAAGCTATCGCAGATTGGCCGGAACTGACTTGCCTTAAACAAGTCCAGGCGTTCCTGGCCTTATGTAACTACTATCGTAAATTTATTGACCAATTCACAGAAATAGCAAGGCCATTGAACAACCTAACCAAAAAAGATACCCCTTTCCGGTGGGGCGACACTGAACGAGCGGCCTTCCTCGCTCTGAAAAAGAAATTTACGGAAGCACCCCTCCTTGCATATCTGGATAGTACATGACAGATGCGCATCGAAACCGACGCATCAGACATTGCAACCGGAGCAATCCTCTGGCAGGAATGTGAAGATGGGCAGTGGCGTCCCTGCGCCTTTTTGTCTCATTCTTTCGATGCAACCGAGCGAAACTACCCCATCTACGACAAGGAATTGATG
>JBBPMX010000710.1:0-10217 GCA_038090515.1 Pulveroboletus cf. viridisquamosus
ATCTCTGGAGGGATGAAGACATACTGAAAGAAGAATAAGTACAAAATCTGAGGAGTAAGCCCTGAAAAGGGAATGGCCCAAAAGAGAATGGATGTGTCTAACATAAGTCAATCATATGGTCAGTGTGGCTGACCATGTCTGGATCTGATCCAGTAATGTCCATAAGTTCATGCAACTCCTAACTCCAGAGCTGCAGGAGTTGTGTAGGAGTTCAGTTGGACTTCCTAGAGTCAGATAGGAGTGCCCAAAGGAGTGTTGAATGAGCTATGACTTGTTCCAGCCCCGTTCTACAGTAGAGTACAGTAGTTTACCTAGTATAGTGTATTACCTCAGCTGTACTTATATTTGGACTCAGTTGTCTGAGTTTAAATAATCTCTTGATCCACTATCACTACCTTGTGTGAACGTATCAACCAATCATCTGCGCTTATGTAAGTCCTACTAGCCTAACCTCTGTGGCTTGTAGTGTGCCTGTTCAACAGGTTATGAGCCTCAGCTCAGCAGCAGATCCTTAGGCAGCGCCCTTGTGGCTGCACCCAAGTTGATTTAGCTAAACCTGGACTACATTGAGCTAAAGGCTCAGCGCAAACAAGTGACAGTTTGCACCGATAGCAAAGTGCCTTTATGGCTGCTAGCTACTCTGGCTGTAATGTTGTCTCATGCATAAACAAGCGCTTGTTTGCGCCGGTGGGCTCACTCCCACTGTGCCGATCCAGCTGCTTGAGCGTATTCAAGTGCTAGTTTGTGCCAGTGGGTTCACCCCCACTGAGCTGCATCTAGCCGCTTGAGCATATTCTAGCGCTTGTTTGTGCCATCTATGGCTGCATCATCGCTAGGTATAGGGGGAATCTATGTCATTCTGACACATTTTTACCCATCCAGAACCATGTCATCTTTCAACAACAACAATAACTCGACCTCCTCTCATCTCCCCATTTTCAATGGGCAGAACTACGCCATCTGGTGGCCAGCCATGCTTGCCTATCTCAACTTGACCAGCAGCATGTGGTGTACACAATTTCCTGGACCCTCTCCTCCTGGCCCTGATGGCTTTGACGATGTAGAAACCCAGAATTTCTATATTCGTTGGAGCGAGGCGAATACTTGCATTCTTGGCACTCTCACCTTCAACATGACCAACATCTTGCAAATCAAATACTCTCATCACAGCACTGCTTTTGACCTCCTCACCACTCTCAAGAGTGACTACTCTACATCTGGCCTCCCACAAGTCTATGCAGAATTCAAGGCCATGATGGATATTCAGGTCCCTCCCAACAGTTATCCTTTGCAGGCATTCCAACGCCTTCAGAATCAGTTCGCAAAGTTGAGGACTGCTAAGTACGAGATACCTGACAAGATCCAGGCGATGATAGTCTTGTCGAAGCTGCCTCTGACAATGGACATGGTCACGCAGATGCTTGTGCAGAAGAAAGATGCCAATGGGAAACAGGCCGACCCTACAGTCGATGAGATTGTGGCAGCTGCCACATTATCTTGGGAGCAACGCTCCAACATGGGTGGCAAAGGCCGCAGTTTTGGATCTTAATAGGCCCAGAAAATCAGCACCGTTAAGAGGAAGATGGAGAGTAACCCCTCTTTCAAGTCCCAGCAGCAGTCCAATCCAGTGCCTTCTAGGCAGCAGGGTGGTGACTAGTGATGCCAGGGCCCGGCCCGGCCCCAAAGCTCTGGCTCGGGCCTGGCTTAGGGGTCCTGTGGCTTCACAAAATCACAGGCCAGGCCTTGAGCCCCTAAAGCCCCTAAAAACGGCCCAGCCTGGCCTGAAAGCCCCAGCCAAGGCCCAGGCCGCGGCTCGACATAACATGATACGTTTCAAACAGAATGTACTAATATATGTACAGTAAACATAGCTACTCATTGTCCAAAACATTGCCATCCCACTCGTTCTTGGTCTCTCTGCTGTTGTCATCAGAATCCACCCTACCATGCATTGCAGCCTCAGTCACAACCGAGGGATCCTCTCGAACCAGAATGTTCGACCTTGTAGTGCACTTCAAGAACTGAAGTGCCTCTACAATATCAGCCTTGAGATGATTCTGGTGCTTGCTAATGGTTATCCCTGCAGATGAAAAAACTCGTTCCGATGAGACAGAACTGGCCATGATGGGGAGGAAGTCGCGTACAAGGGAGCCCCACACTGGATATCGGGTCGAATGCATCCCCCACCACTGTACAATGGTGGAGTCGCCAAGGTGCTCCCAGGTGTTGAGGTAGTCGTGAAAGCCTTGCAGCCAGGGGCGCATGGGATCGCCACAACACTTGCTGCTCCCATTATGGCCAGTCTCATCCTCACTGTCACTTTCATCCTCAATATACGATCCCAATAGCGCATCGAGTTTTGAGTTGTGTGTCGTGACATGACATTTGTGATCCGTAGTCTGAGGGGCCTTGGCATCGGAGCCGTACATTACATTATAGCGTTCCTTGTACTTGATGGATTTGTTAACGTACAGTTGTGTACAAGAAAAAAACAACGTACAACCAGTTCAGCGTGGTTCATGGCCTCGATTGAGAGCCGTTCACCCCAATTAGCACAGATGTGATCAAGTTTTTGATGGGGGTCAAGAACTAGGGCGAGATGGATGAGTATCAGATTAGTATCATATGTTGCGCTCACTCATTGCTATGATATGTGCATCGCTTGTTGCCATACGCGCATAATAGTGAGAGATTTTTGCAATCGCCACTTCAAGTGCTGCACTGAATTTGGCAAACTTCTTGCTCTTCACGCGTGATGACCATGCCTTGTGTAATGCCTCCAAAGCCGGAAGGGCTGTGTGTAGCATAGGGCCTTGCTCCATTGAGAACGCGTGTTGAGTATTCTCTGCAAACTAATTATATGGTGAGGACAATTACAATGAAAAGCAACAGAATCGTCAACATACCACTAGAAGAGTCAGAAGGAGATGGACATGGTCCCACTCCTCTTCCGACAACTGGAGATCGAGTACTTTGTGGCGTTTCTCTGAATTGCTTGCACGATCTTTGAATGCAAGCTGTTCAATAAATGTGCTGACATCCTGTACTAATGAGTGGGCATAAAAACGTGAATGTTACTGAATATACATACCTCCTTCAACTCAAGCACACAGCTGAGCATGGCAAACATTGACGACCACCGGACTTTCATATCGAGTATAAGTTGTAAGGGGGGAGAGCGTGTCTGGATATTCCTAAACAGTTCTTTACGTTGCGCAGAGGAGCATGCCTAGAGTACATACCATACATATCAGTGTTTGACCACTCGAATCACATGTGCTAGCACGTACCTTTACAGAGATTGCGCGGATAAGGCTAATTGGGTCTCGGTCCTCTCCATCACTGACAATATCAATGTCAGGCAAAGAAGGATCATAATGCTTTGATGTACTACAGGCCATGAGGAATGCCTGTGTGGCGAGATTGATAACATGGGCCATGCAACTGTGATGCACACATGTCTTAGTTAAAATGCGCAGGTGTCAGATGCCAACAATACTTACTGTAACCATCGCTTTGCCCCATCAAACGGCTTACCTGTTTCAGATGTAATAAGACGGGCGAATTCTGTCATCATCGTGTCGTTGTTGCTCGCATTGTCGCATGTAACATATCCAATCTAATACAGTAGTCAGCAATGTGAGTAGACATGTAAATCACGCACTTTATGTGTTATACCCAGGCGTTTGACTGCTTTATACAGTGCCTGCCCGAGACGGAAGCCGTTATGAGCATTATTGAGCTGAATAAATGCTACAAGGCCAGTTTGAAGGTTCCACATATGCGGCACATTCTCCTTGACCCATGACACAGTGACGGCGAAGTATCTGTCACAATTTGAGGCTTGCCATGCGTCGCACGTGAGATTGATCCACCCTTGAACGCTCTTACTCTACTGTATTTTAGTTGAGCATTGTATGATGAATGCATACTTACCAGTAATTTCTTTTTGAGCGAGATGAAATCAAGTTTGAATTTCTTGATGATGAGGTCGCGTGTTGCAGTGCAACCAGGCAACTTGATTCTGTTGGGAGCGCGCGAAGCAATATCCAACATTCTTTGGAATGTTGGATGCTCCATGGCATGGATAGGCTGTAGTCCGAGTCGCTTATCAGCAAATTGCAGTGTTATCGGTGAAGCCTGGTCCTCACCTGGTCTGTCGCAACAAGCCACTCAATAGCAGCATTATAAAAGGTAGATTCTGAATATTTAATGATTGCCTCTGCTGGCACAAGGTGGTTGTCGAGGGAGGGTTGTCGACTGATGCTGGCGCTGGATGGCGTAGTTCCGAGTCGTTGACGAGCTTCTTCGTCCTGACAGCGTTTGGTATCTACAGGGAGCATAGATATAAAGTTGTTTTCAGCAGCCCACTGCCAATATTTTTCCTGGTGGGCTGCTTGCTGATGATGCTGTAACATAGTCGCTTCATTGATGATTGCTACACGTTTCTTGAGCTGCTCACTAGTAGTACACAGTTAATAAAAATGTGATAATAAAAAGAAAACAGAACATACTTGCAGGAATGACAATCCCGATATTTCTTGCTGTCTTTCAGATACGGCGCAGAAAAGAGCGCATCAACATCTTGAGTGCGCTCAGCACGTCCTCTCTTGGTTGGCTCATCGACATCGATGACCTCGATATCCTTGAGTAGGCCGTCGGATCCAGTGAGCCCATCAGACTCATGGGCAGACAGTGCCAACTGGTCCTTCTGGGCGGCACCTAGCAAATTTTTCATTAAAAATTGTACATAAGATTAATAACTCACTTTTTTTCTTTTTGGGTGGTCCCTCAGCCTCCGAGTCAGTGGGGGAAACAGGGGCTTCAACACCGTGAACTTTGCATTTTGTGCCAGGTCCGTTGTCACCTTCAGGTAGCCGTGTTGCCACCTGTGCTCTGCAATGGGAGGACAGCTCCAAATCAGCAGCATTGTCAGCACATGTCACACATGCAGATGGTACCGCCACACGTTTGGGCCGGCGAGGCTGTTCTTTGGCGTCGGACATATCCATTTGGTAGTGCTAAGTGATCGAATAGGATTGGCAGAAGAGATGAAACGTTACGAAATTTTCATATCGACATCCTGTTTTTAGATATCGGCTTTTGCCGGCTAGGAACGACCCACGGCTTTGGGGCTTCTAGGGCCTGGCCTGACCCGGCCCACGGCTTCTCAAAATCCCAAGCCAGGCTCCAGGCCCCACCAAGCCCCTAGCACAGCCCGGCTCGGCCTAGCTTTTTGGGGCCAGGCTTGACTGGCTTGGGGCTTTTGGGCCGGGCCATGGCATCACTAGTGGTGACAGCACAGACAAGAAGGGGAAGAAGCATTCTTGTGGCAAGCATGGTGGCAAGGCCAACCACAATCATCTCAACTTTGTTGAGGATGAGACACAATCTGTGTCCATTGCTGTCACCCCTGCCCATGTTTTTACTTCTCCTGTCATCAACCCTTGTGCAGCTGCCCACATTCCTGCAACTCATTTCCAGGGTCTCCAAGGTCCTCCAGCTTTTCCGGAGATTAAGCAGGCTTTCAATCTTGCCCATAGGCTTGAGATCCAGCCCACCTGTGAGACAATTCGTTCCCTTGATCATGCGTGCCCCCTCCTAGATCGCCTTGACCTGTCCGTTCCCAAGCTATCATTAACCATTGTTGATGATCTTGAAATGTCCAATGCCGCCACCTCCTCCTCCAATACTTTTATGGTGCCTGCCATCCATCTCCCACAATCGGTTGAGAAAATCGATTGGTCCTGTCTTGATGAGGAGGACTCTGATGTTTCCCCTCCCTCTAAATGTTCCCATAAGCGCCAAATTATGGTCATTCCCTTCACCTTGTGGGACTCTGATGATGAGGTGGACATCTATGGTTCTGATGATGAGATCCAAGGTCTTTATGACCAATACATTCAGGATCCCAGGTCAGTACATCCTCCCTATTCGCTGCACCAGTACTCATCCATTGCCACTGCTACCCCTTATGTGCAAAATAATGCAGTGGAGTTGAGTAGTACTGTATATACATCGAATGTATCAGTACATTGCCAAATGGATGATGCTATTTGCACCCATGGCTCTGATAGTTTGTGTGCGCGATGTGGAAAACCTGATGCTCCATACTGGATTCTCGATTCTGGTGCATCTATGCACTTCACCCCCGATTGCTCAGATTATGCTGAGTTCACACCCCTTAAAGGTGCTGATCCTATACCAGTTCACACCACTGCCTCCATAATATTTGTAGAAGGCAAAGGACACATGATTGTACCATGGTGAGACTCATCAGGTTACACCCAAACTCTATCATTGTTCGATGTTGGGTACCTACCTAACTCACAAGTGCGCCTGATTTCCCTAGGCTGCCTGCTACATGCTGGAGCTACTGTAAAGGGAACCACTGCATGGATCAATGTGTTATATGGAGATGGAGATCTACTCACTCCATTTACTCCAGGGCCATTAGGCCCAAATATGTACACTCTCCAAAGCACCCCAAAATCTAACAATCTTCATACCAAGACTGAGCCTACCTGGGATATACTCTATCACCAATTCGGTCACCCCTCTAAGGAGGTTTTGAAGCATGCGCAAAAACATATACAAGGCTTCCCTGAGATTAGCACACCACAGAAGGACAAGATCTGTCCTGGCTGCGCTCTAGGCAAAATGCCTAATCGTGCCTACCCACCTGATGTGCGATGAGCTGCTCACACGTTCGAACTTGTGCACTCTGATATCAAGTCATTTCCCATCAAGTCATACCACCACTACAAATACATCATCACTTTTTGGATGACTACACATCCTTTGCATGGATCATGCCTTTGCATGGATCATGCCTTTGCATGGATCACGCCTTTGCACACAAAAGATGCTGCATTATGGCGACCAAGCACTTTATGTCAATGATTCGGACATAATTCGATGCGACGATCAAAGGATGGATGTCTGATGCAGGGGGAGAGTACAAGTCGAATGCTTTCAATAAGCTCCTAGCTGACAATGGGATACGTGTATTCCAGAGCACTCCACATGTATCCCAACAAAATGGTCGTGCAAAACACTTTATGCACACTTCCATGGATAAGTCTGAAGCTATATGCCTTAAGGCTTGTATTCCAGACAGTTGGTGGGAATTCTCAATGGCCCATGCATGCCATCTGTACAATAGGACACTGCTCCACCGACATAACTGGCGTACCCCCTATGAGCTCCTTCACAAGGATAAGCCTGATATCAGCCACTTGTGCACGTTTGGTTGTGCAGCATATGTATTCATCCCTCAGGATGTGTGCACCAACAAGATGGCCCCTAAGTCAGAGCTGATGGTGTACCTAGGCATCACTCCTGGACATGAGAGCAACTTCATTTTCATGTGCTCTCCCAACAATGTCATCTTTACTTCCGTGCATGCTCTATTTGATGAAGCATGATTTCCTAAGTGCAATACTGCACCTCACAGACAACTGGCTGCACTAGACCCTGTTCCCAAGGTTGAAGAGTTTAAGCCTGTAGAGGTTTCTTCTCCCTTTAGAAATGAGAACAACTCCCATCGTCCTCGTTCTTGTTGTCTCCCAACTCCTCCTCAGTTCCACCTCCTAGTCCACCACCACCACCTCCAAGAACACCTTCTCCTCGACAAGAACCTCCTTCACCACCTCACCAACCCAGAAAGGGACAATGCCTTCCTAATCCTAACCCACTCCCAGCACGCCCTCAATGTGAACGTTGTGTGCCCAAAAGGCCTGACAATGTGTATAGTGATGACCGACACCCTGTAAAACAAGTGAAGAAAATAGAGCATGCTACGTGATAGCATGATATAGTAAATCCGCAGCCTGAGCAACCAGAACCCGGTCCCTCTGTTGAGCGAGAACCCCCACTAGAAGGAGATATGCCAGGTCAATTCCTGAGCACACCTGCACTGTCTGCCCCTGCTAACGCAGCACCAGTCTCTCCCACCGCTCTTAGTGAGGAAGATGTTGAGCAGCTATGTTGGGAAGGGGGAGCTGACTTGGTTGCATTTCTCATGTTGAAGGCAATCTCTCTGGCCGATTCTGCAGGATTGAAGCTGATTTGCGAGTGGACATTTAGGGACATCCTTAAACTACCTACTGCAGACCAGAAGGAGTGGAAGGCTGCATGCTGCAAGCAGCTGGAGATGCTTAAGAAGTGAGATGTATATGAACTAGTAGACTACCATAGAAACAGGCAGGTCATTAAGAACAGATGGGTCTTCGATGTCAAACCAGACGGTCGAAAACGTGCGCAATTAGTCACAAAGGGGTTCTCCCAGATCGAAGAACTTAACTTTGATCAGATATTCTCCCCAGTTGTGCGCTTCAAGACAGTGTGACTTATGCTCACACTAGCTACCCTGGAAAACTGGCACATTGAAGCTGTAGACATCTATAGCACCTATTTATATGGCAAGCTGGACGAAGAGATTTACATGGAACAGCCAGAGGGATTCAAACTTCCCGGCCAAGAGAACAAGGTTCTCCGCCTACTCAAGGCGTTATATGGTCTCAAGCAGGCTGGATTGGCATGGTGGAAAGCCCTCAACCAATCCATGAAAGAACTCGGCTTTGAACACCTTAAGTCAGATGCTGGCTTATTTCTCTATAGAAAACATGGCACCCAAATGGTTGTTGCAATTGTCTATGTAGATAATGCTATGTTCTGTGGACCCAATGAGCAGATCGTTAATGAGGTCAAATCCCTATTCATGAAGAAGTGGGAGTGCAGAGATCTTGGTGTAGCTACTGAGTTTCTCCACATGTGTATCCACTGCTCAGGATGCCAAATCCTAGTTGATCAGTGCGATTACTTAGAGAAAGTCCTAGCATGATTTGGCATGCTTAATGCCCACACTGCCCCTACTTCCTTGCCTCAGGGGTACTACCCCCTAGATAATGATCAAACTGCTGATCCTGGAACTCGCTCATGATTTCAGTCCATTATTGGGTCTTTGCTTTATATCATGTTAGGCACCCATCCTGACATTGCATACACAGTTACTGCCCTCTCTAGGCAAGCTGCCAACCCCACAGAAGACCATGTAAACAAAGCGCTGTATATCTGCCAGTATTTACTTGGTACTTGCCACTACTCCCTGATCTATGATGGCATTTCTGGGGATGGTATCACTGCATGCACCGATTCAGACTAGGTCTCAGACCTGAACACTAGGCACTCTCAGACTGGCTGGTTCCTTAAACTAGCTGGTGGCATATTTTCATGGCAGACCTGAATGCAAAAGGTTGTCACCCTGTCCTCTACTGAGGCAGAATATATTACCTTATCTGATTGCAGTCACCAAGTGATATGGATTCACCAACTACTTGGTGAAATGGGATACAATCTGAAAGCAATCCCCATATGCAGTGATAACCAAGGATATATCTTTATGGCTTCCAACTCAGTGACTGAAAAGCAAAACAAGCACATAGATATTCACTGGCACAGTATTAGAGATTGGGTAGCTGAAGGGAAGATTAAACTCTTCTTCATTGAAGGTTCTACAAATCCCGCAGACATATTCACTAAGAACCTTGGACATATTAAGTTCGAGCAGTTCCAATCACAGTTAGGTTTGGTCTTTTATGATCACCCACAGGCTTAGGCCATGTCTTATCTCTGATTGCTTACCGTGCCTTAACCAGCTGCTTAGCAAGGGGGAGTGTTGAATGAGCTATGACTTGTTCCAGCCCCATTCTACAGTAGAGTACAGTAGTTTACCTAGTATAGTGTATTACCTCAGCTGTACTTATATTTGGACTCAGTTGTCTGAGTTTAAATAATCTCTTGATCCACTACCACTACCTTGTGTGAACGTATCAACCAATCATCTGCACTTATGTAAGTCTTACTAGCCTAACCTCTGTAGCTTGTTAGTGTGCCTGTTCAACAAGGAGTTCAGAGATGTCATTTCTGACACAAACACTGCAAAATATACTGCCAAGGAGAGCCAGGTCATCTCAACAATATGAGATTATAGGTATCAAGACTGGAGTACTATGAACTATGTAACAGGAATCATAATCACATCACTGGCCTTAGAAACTGTTGTGGCTGCTCTGGATAAGGGCAAGACGTAACACATTTGAAGAGTTGCTTCAAAAGTGACAAAGATAAATCCTCCAAATTGACTACTTATCATATTTGTACAGGTGGGCTTAAGTACAATGTAGTCTGGGTACAGGGTTAAACTAAATAACTAA
>JBBPMX010000711.1:0-10206 GCA_038090515.1 Pulveroboletus cf. viridisquamosus
TCGTTAATTCTCTTCTTCCCACCTCTTGACCATCTGTAAGTTGCCATTTGCGAATTCCATCACTATCGCCACTCAAGACATGCTTTCCATCTGGGTGGAACGCAACCGCCCACACATAACGGGAGCTGTTACCAGTGTCGAGGACCATTGCTTCGTCTTACAGAAGTATCAGCATTATCACAGGACTCCTCAGACTACTACACACCAGTTGTTGACGCCATCCTCGCTAGTGGTGCGCAAAGTCGGTCGGTCGAAATGTCAAGGGATACGACGCTTCGATTGGCTCGTCATGCGCAAGGCCAAGCTGCCGTATAATGAACACGTTTCCTCATTCTCAATTTGGTCTGTTTACTAAGGTGCCTTGCGTTATTCCTGATATTGTTGGGACAGCTACATAGAGAAGTGATCAACACCAACGAGGCTTTGCCCTGCTTGCAAGACTTGGCACATGACAAGTGTGCATTACATCAACAAGTCCTTTTTTGCGCTGCTTTGAGGAGAGGCCATGTCCTTGGACGTACAGCCCCTGGGTGGAAGCGCCCTTGGCTGACCAGTCAACTTCGGGTGAATAACATAAGGAGCAAAACCGGTCCAACATGAAATGAGGTCTGAGTAAGTACCTCTATTGCGCTGCGCCCGGATAGCTGAATCAACTCATCTCCGACTCGTGGCAGCACTGTTGAATTCACGGCCATTGCTTCCAATACCCTGAGGAAAACGAGGTGGAGACCTCCAGGTATGGTGTAATTCAAAAGATTTGCCCGCCAGGCCAACTCATCTGCCTCATCCCGCCCTGAAGGTAATGACGAAAGTGGGTCAGGTGGCGACATCCAAGGTAGGTACATGGATCAGTTGAGCATGGCTAGGACCCAGGAAGTTGGAAAAAACATGGGGACCTTCTGCGTCCACATTCCTGTTCATGACTGTGGGCTGACCAGAAGACATTCACATGATGATCAGTTGGCTGCCTCGACGTGTACTCACCTCTTGTCCAGTGTCTAATTGTATGCTCGCCGAATTGAAGACTGCATCGCTGCGGTCAAGGATGACCATGGGTGTGATGCTCTCATCTTTTTGTGGGCGCTTGATGCCTCCACATGAATTCTTTCAGCGTCGTTCGTTTTTTGGAATAGCCGGATGTCATGATCGGCCAGGAAATACAGCTAGATGTTGAACGGGTGGTGCCACTTGGACCCGTGAGCAGACATTGCAAAGTCAAGGAGACAACCAGGTGCGTTGTGGTTTTAGCCCTCTGTGTCCGTGAACCTGACGAGTAAGACTGGTCGATGGAAGTGCGTGAGGTATCGTTCGAGCCCAGTATCTACATAGCATACTGGTCTATTCAAGTCGACACGCCCCGTCCCCGTTGATGGCTAGAACATGAGGAACGGGTCCCGTTCTTGATTCACCTTGGACAGTAGTACATATCGAACTGGCTCACACCTATCGTGGTTCAAACAACGAGTCTAATGAAGGTGAGCTGGGACGAGTCTGCTGGTACGTGATCTGTCCTGCGTGCTAGCCCCTTGGCCGCGACAAGGCATAGTAGCCCGACCGTCCTCGGGGAGCGTCCTGCCATGTCTAGGAAGCGTCTTATAGGAATAACACAGCCAAGCAATTCGCAACCACTCTATCTCGGTCGACAGCGCTACCAGGACTACTCAAGAATCCATTCGTTCTTGGCTGAGCTTTTGTTACTGATACCTACGATAGCCTGGTGCGACAGGATGTTGCTCAGAGGTGTCTTAAGCGGAAGTCCACAGCAACGCGAATGTGCCGTTGCAATGTGTGAGAATGAGGTGGCCAGGGAGGGGTTCTGACAGGTGGTCTTACAAGGTAACAAGGTATAGTATATGCTGCATACAAAGTAAATGGGATTATCTAGCTCCAGAAATGCTCAGCATGAACACCATGCAATGTGCATGCAGACAGGAAGCAGGATATGTGTAGTAGTATGTCCACGCACTCACGACGGTCTAACTCCTATAGATAATCGAATATAAAACTGTTGGTATCCTTGTCAAAACTAGATTTTGCGGCGCCTTCTCTGATATGTCTTCCTGTCTCAGCAAATATCTTTGTGGATCCATCATACTTCCAACTGAGCACGCACACACATTGAATCGAGTGACTCGCATCAATCCGTCCCATCGTGTGCACCAGAACGAATACATAGCATCCATGCGGGCAACTTTATCCTGATCGAGAGGGTAGCGTCGCTGGATCCTTGCTGATGCTGATCACAATGAGCCTAATAATGTCAGTGAAGCGGAATCACGCGCACCTCTACATTGACCCTCGTGGCGGAAGGTTGAGATGGGTCGTTCGTTTGTTGCGCCTGAAAGGACGTGAGCAACCAAGACGAGGTCCAGATCACCAGGAAAGACGCACTGGGCCAGCTGGCCCTGGCCTAGCTGGAAGTTGTTCGCCATGGGAGCCACCTTGATCTTGATGGCCGGGAACAGACGCAGGGGGAAGCCGTTTACGCTGTCACATGCGATGAGCACCGGTTTACATATCCGGGGAATACGGAACCTTTCGCTTTCCTGTAGCTGTTCGCTAACGTCATGTGTCAGATGCACTACATCCGATCGTCGATCATAGAAGGGCACTCACCGGCTTACGCTGGCCTGCAGCCATCGTCGAGATTCTCTGGTTCGTGACACTCGTTTTCGGCGATTCACGGGAAGGAGACTGATGATCAAGAGGATTATGCGATTTCTCGGAACGCTGGTTGGACTTGTGTGAGCCCGGCTGGCTCCTTCTCCACGGTAACTTTTTAAGAATCCAACGACCCTGGTACGAGTCATCAGTGTTGTTGAAATCCCGCTTTGTATCCTTGTGTAGCGGAACTCACTAGTTGTGCATCGGACGGTTGATCAGATGGGCTGAGCGGCGGTATGTCGTCCTCCCGTAGATGGGCAGAGGCAGCTGGTGATGGGGGCTGCGGTCATATCAGCAAGGCAAACGCAAAGGTGCTGGTGATCATTCACCGCGTCGTAGTCGAACTGGGCAGCTGGTGCGCTCGACAGGATCTCATGCTATGCCACCGTGAGAGCTTGCTTTTGGGTGAAGCGAACATACAGTACCTCGAGAAGATCATCATCTCCTTTGGACTTGGCTGGGATAAGCTTTCCAGGATCTTCCTGTGTATACACAATGGAATCAGCAGGACAACCCAATGACAATATGATAAAATGTACCAAATCTGAGCTGGATAGTTTATCATTGTGGCTGCCTGACATCGAGGATCGTTCGCTAGCGGATGCCTAGTGTGCAGGGGTTTGTTCAGCTCGCAAGAACTATGAAGACGCAGATACGTACATGAAAAGGTCCATATGACTCTGGAAGAAAGTTCTGCAGACGATGAACGACAATTTTCCCATCTGTATACCCAGCTGCGAGATAGTGATTGTCTGGAGACACAGCAATTGGCCATATCCCTTTACTCTCATCAATCACAGATCCAATCCGAGCTAGCGTTGACATGTCCAAGAGCGAAATCCCGTGCCGTGTTGCGACAGCAATGAACTTTTCATTGGGGGGCAGTGTGATAGATGTGAGGTCATCCTCGCCATCAAGCAGAGTCAATGACTCGGCGAGCTGGAATCCGGTGGAGGCATCGAATAACCTGACTGTGTTGTCACTGCATGTCGCAAATATGTGCTGACCTGACCACACAAGCGGCGTAATGGGCCCTCGTCCGGTTATGGTGGTATTGATGGTGAGGAGCATGTCACCTTTGTGGCTGTCATAAACATGGATCTCGCCACGAAGCTCAGCGGTAGCGATTCGGTTGCCGTCCGGGGAGAATCTGACGCCGTTGACGCCACTGCGATGTTCAAGAGGGCCAACGAGTCTCTCTCCACTTGGGATGCTCCAAACGCTTGCTTTGGCGTTGCTCGTTCCGGTCGCGAATCGGGTCGAATCAGGTGAGACGTCGACCGCAAGCACGTTACTTTTGTCTTCGACGTGGATGACCTTGTCGTGCATCTCCATATCCCACATACCTGCCCCTTCCTGAGTTCCAACCGCAATCCACTTCCGATCGTTTGACACGGAGATAGCGCACAAAATCACGACCGTTCTTCCGACCTCTTGACCGTCCACGAGTTGCCATCGTCGAATTGCACTGCTGTCGCCACCCAAAACATGTTTTCTATCTGGGAAAGCGACCGCCCAGACGTGAAGAGAGCCGCTGGTGTCGAGAACTATCGGTTGGTCTTACTGGAGTGTCAGTATCATTCCAGTCACTCCTCAGAGTTGCCACACACCGGTACTCTCGGACGACATCCTCACCGGTCGTACACAACCGTCGTTGCCCGAGCGTTAGCGAACGCGTCGGATGCTTCGGCTTACTCGAGGTGTGTAGGATTGCTGTGTAAACGTAAAAACGCCTGCATCACGAAAAAAACAATTTTGGGACAATGCAATATAATGGGATTATAATCTATAGCATGACCATAATCAGTCGCATTCTGCTGCTCAAACTGTAATGTAATATATAGAAATATATAGGTACCTTCCCTTCCCAATTCCTATGTATATTCCTGAAATTGCCGGTTATGCAGGTCCGTATCATGATTAAGCACGCTGTACACTACACGAACAGAAGTGCCACGCAACACCACAATGTGATGCTTGACAAACACAACCGCGTGATGCCTAGCAGTGAGGAGAACTATACGTCCGACTCTGTTTGGAGACATATACTAAGGATATGGCGTGAGCTCAATGTAACACAGCATGTGTGCATATCGCCTGTTAATATATGAGTGTCAGAAGGTGCAATTTACCGGTATTATGACGCTGTCATGCGTGCTGCTCGTTATATTATCAGGGATTTATCATAGGCCATAATACTTACCCCGAATTTCAATCGTTATTTGGTTGATGGTCCATAGTCTGTCATATAATCTTTGTGCCCTCTCAGCACGCAACGCATGTTATGATGATGTGTGCCAAGCTATAGCATTTTGCATCTCATTGTTCGATCTCGCCAATGTTATCATCAGGGTGCCTACTCACACATTATTGTCAGTTTTTGGACATGATTAGAATAGGTTCCGGGTTCACTCCATCATTAAAATCCATCGAGGTCACGGTAATGTAGCATTGAATCTTCATTGTTCTGTAATTATAGTACATAGTGTTGCTATATTACATATCATTCGACGCTCGACAGGAGTGGCCAAGACTAGATCGATCACTTTCGGGACCGTGCCACCGAGAGCGTCTGCGCAGAGATGGGATGATAGTCAGATACATTCTGCCGACCGAACACCATTCTGCGCCAGAGTATATTAGTCGGGTGATCAAGTTGCAGTACCTGCTCACCGATTCCACCACAACAGGAGCTTCTTCACCTCGGACGATTTCTCTTCTGAACATGGGGCTTCAAAGTAATCAACGATGTTGTAGTAAAAGTCCTCGTGGTTGAAGTCCTCGTCAACAACTGCCCATGAGGAGCAGCTGGACAATGCAAAGTGCACCTTACAACGTGTAAGGTCCCAGAGTATGAGATCAGAAATGAGGTTACATACCTGAACTGCGACATATGCAATAGCTCGTGGTTCCATGGCCTTCATCCCGAGTAGCGCTGCAACATTGTTGTGTGAGCGTGGAGCATTAGAGCGGACAGTACGATCCACCGCGGTGTGGTGACGGGCAGAGCCGGGCGACGTAAAAATGCACTTGAAAGCCTGTGCATCATAAGTGAGCATGCAGTCGTGCAGGGTAAGACTAACTGCTTACACGGACCAGTAGTTCGCCCTGGAACAATCCCTCAGCGGGCTTGGTTGGATTGTACGTGCCATCTTGGTAAAGGAACGACGGCCAACTGTGCGCCGTGACGCAAAAGTTGGGGTCATATTCTCGGATAGACATACGAACACTACAGCGGGAATCATTAATCTTCATCGGCTACTTCTTGATCCATACTCACCTCGAATCTGTCCAGTTATAGTCGACAGGGCAGAGCAGTTGCCCTGTTACCAAGTGGTTGAAACCACACCCCTCCTTATCACGATGAGACAGCGGAGGGTCAATACGAAGTGTGGTGGCCGTTCCCAGCCAGTTAATAATTTCCCCCTTCAGTGTTGAGGAATCATCCCCTCGTGCGGCATCAGCACCGCCCTGCAACTGTCTGGATATCAGTCACCTTTGAACTCTTCACTAGCGGGAGACTTGCCTCTCGACATGCAACAATGTCGACCTTACCTGCCACCAGCAGTTTCCTGAGCACAGGACACCAGTCCAACAGTTTCAAAAAGTTTTTATATGTCTGCTCTTGTCTGAAACAGTGTTGAGACATATCTAGTATAGTTCAATAAACAACTTACTGAGGTGTTGAGTCCGAAGATATCATCTGGGGTGTCGTCGTTATCCCACCATCGACCATGAGTGACTGACGCTGATCATTCTCGGTAATCATGTCTAAGATGGGTTCGATGAGGGCGATGAGACGACGAACTGCTCGCCCCTCCCTCAAATATGAGTAAAGCCTAGAAGAAATCGGTAGAGTGACAGGTTGAACGTCGTCAGGATGTATGGATGTACTCACATTGGCTTCTTTGTTAGTTTGCCGAGTAACGTCGTGTTCTCAACTTCAAGGGTGGTAATTCGCCTCTTCAGACTTGTGATGTCTTGAGGACTGAGTTGAGAGGATGGTATCGAATCCACATGTGGGGAGCTGGGTTCTGTGATGGGCGCAGTCAAAGCAAGGGAGAACAGGGGGGAAGTCATACGTTGGGGCTGGTGATCAACTCTAGTTCGGAGGCTCGGGCAATCGATATAAGTTTTTCTGAAATGGTGCGTACACCCCCCCCCCCTGAAGTACGTACTCCATCATGAGGGGGGGAAATCTACTGTCTGTAGAATGCAGGGTCAGCGGTGACAACAGGACCCACTGTGGAGAAGCGGGGAAGTGGGGAATGCAGATGGGTCACCAAACAGATCTTGAACTTAGAGCTACACCGAAAACGTCACGTTCCTCTTCTGGACTGCTACCACAGCGACATTGTACGTGAATCTGGAATTGGTGTGCTGCTTTAAGTATCACGACGAGGATGAGCAAACACACTAAGATAACACCATGACGAGCCGCTTCCCTTTTAACATGGTTAACAAGGGCTACCATCTAGCCTGCATCCCTTACCTGACCTTCGCTCAGCTGCTCACGCGACTTGATGAATGCCAACCAGACTTTCATTGGTCAGAGAAGTTCACTGCACCGCTCATGTGTCTCTTCGGGTACATGCGACCCATTGACATGACGACCGTCGATCACCTCAATTTCATTTTACCAGAATCCCTCTGTACTATCTTTGATCTCTCTCTTGCCTGGGTCTTGACCTTCTGTGAAGAGGTGTTGTTGGCCATAGAAAGTGCCAGGGTAGGGTCAGTTAAGAGCATCGCAAGGGAAAAGCAAGATGTCTTGTGTGCCATGATTACCTAAAGGTATGTACCTTTCCGGACAAAGTGCTTGCTTGGGTTCATCAACCAAGTGACAGAGAAACACGATTCCCAGCGAACTTTAGCTTATTTGTTCAAAGAGGAAGGGAGAGCAGCAAGCTCGCTGTACTATGTAGCACACGGTGTTGGAAATCTATGACTCGATGTCTGTGCTCTCCTCTCATTGGCATTCTATGGTACCTATATGGATTGAGGGTCCTGACGTCTGGATCAAATGATATCATATATGACAATGTGTAAACCAATGCTATAGATTATAAACGCATTCTGTCAGCTTTCCAAAGCAGGATCAATCATACTTACAGGGATGACGGCGCCAATTTATTCACTTTGTGGAAGCATTAAGCTTCAAGATCCTGCTCAGTGCTCATCTGCTACTCAGGGTAGACGGCATTAAAAAGGAGGGTACCAGACAGTGTGATCACTAACCTTCTACCATTGGCGCGGTCCCAGTTATCCAATGGTTTCCTTATTCCGCCATCTCCTAACGCCTTGGTGGGTGGTGAGGGTAACGATCAATCAATCTACGTCTTTCATCATTTGCTGGTTGGAGGAATGGAAGTACCTGCAGAAGGAAAAGATCAGGGGAAAAAACACGAAAAGGAAGGAAAAGTGCCGTGTGTTTGTATGCTATCCACCCAAACATCGGCCGGGTCATCTGCATTCGTGAGGTCAATGCCAGTAGGATGTGTATGGACCAACAGTGGACTTACAAAAAGTGATGCCGCACATCATGAATACCATACTCCCCGAGCTTGCCATGCCAGCCCGAAAATTCCCTACCGAGCTTGAACACATGATATTCTTGCTTGTCCCACACAAGACCGCATTCACTTGTCTGAGGGTGGGAAAGCATGTCAAAGCGTGGTATGTAGTTATTGAATCAACGGAGGCTGACATACCTGACTGACACTCGGTAGGCTCGAACCGACCTTATATCGTGCAGTGTATCTCCCTACTCAGTGGAGGGCAAAAGCATTCTTGGATTCGGTTGAGCACCGCCCTGATTTTGCGGTGGAGACGGTCGAGTCCCTGTATCTCGCTGTGTCAGTTAATATCCATACCGCAGCACGAATTCTTGAGCTATGCTCTGGAACAAAGCACCTGCATATGCGAATCCCATGCCATCTTGCTGGCATAAACCCCATTCTGGCCCCCCTTAACAACCTTCCACATATTGTCAGTCTCTATGTCGACCTCTCGTCTATTTTTAACAGCGGAATCATCTACTTACCAAATGTACCGGTCTTCCACGCTATCACCCACCTTCACTTAACTAATGCTTGGGCCATGTGGATGCCTGTTGCAAACTCGATTGGACTCGAGGAGTTGAAGCAGCTCACTCACCTCTCCGTTTACCTGTTCACGGTTCGCACCCATACTTCAGTGTTGCAAAGGATTTTGGGGCGCGATGGTCTCGAAGTCCTTGTCATGTGGAGGCGAGTAGAGACATCCTACAATGCTGTGACCCGTTTTCTTGAGGAGAACGACCTCGCTGACCGGCGTGTTGTCATTATAAATGCCATTCCGATCATGCCCTACATGGATGATGGAGGCTTCTGGTCGTATGCTGAAAGGGTAATCGAATGGCGTAAGGAAGTTGAAGGTGTGTATGTCGTACCTCATTGTTCTGGATATCCTCATGGGTTGCTCACTGTAGCGTCGTCATCCGTGGCCAAGACCTGTTTCGACATGCTGAACATCCTCATGCCCCTGGTTTTCGATTATGACAGAAACTTGGAGCATGAGGTCGTGACTCAAGTGGATTCCAATGGTTCCACCGATTCTGAGTACATGTCGGATGGTGGTAGTTCTGAGGGTACAGATGAATGAGCTAGGATGGCGCATGTAATATCATGAAATTTGTACTCCCTACTGTTGAAACCGTTGTATGTCGCAAGTGAATTGAAGGTGTGGGAAGCCGAGTTCCAGTGGTGAGCGACCTCGCACTTGAAGCTTGACTCATGTAACTGGATCTCAACACCCACCACTCTATGGTTCCCCGCTCTTGACGAAAGAGATCATACTTCATATGTAAGTAATGCATTGTTGCTTGTTTTGAAAATGAACTATGTCTCTCTCGAGGCTGAACAGGAATGACCGCAGGGTGACTGTCTCGAAGACGATCGCTCCATCAATGCCAAAGAGGGTGCTCAGTAGTGTGAGGAGCTTGCACTCATTGAACAGGCATAAAATAATCTCCATGAATGCAGGCCGCTACATCAATGTCGAACTTGAGGCTGTCCTCAATCTGTCGCAGCGTGAGGAACCCGCGGGGAACCCGCTGTCCTCCATCCGTCGTAACGTGAGGAGCTCGCACTCATTGAACAGGTAAACAATAATCATCATGAATGCAGGCCACTACATCAATGTCGAAGAGGCCGTCCTCAATCTGTCGCAGCGCGAGGAACCTGCGAGGAACCCGCTGTCCTCCATCCGTTGTAACGTGAGGACCTCGCACTCATTGAACAGGCATAAAATAATCTCCATGAATGTAGGCCGCTACACCAATATCGAAGAGGCTGTCCTCAATCTGTTGCAGCGCGAGAACCCACTGTCCTCAATCTGTTGTAATGTGAGGAGCTCGCACTCATTGAACAGGTAAATGTTGAAGCGGCATACTCTATGCTACAGAGGTTAGGCTAGTAGGACTTACATAAGCGCAGGTGATTGGTTGATACGTTCACACAAGGTAGTGGTAGTAGATCAAGAGATGATTCAAACTCAGACGAC
>JBBPMX010000712.1:0-10194 GCA_038090515.1 Pulveroboletus cf. viridisquamosus
GATGGGGGACTAGGAGGTGGAACAAGGGGAGGAGACAGTAGATGAGGAGGTTGAGGATAATTTTGGTTCTCATGACTGACTGGAGGTGGTGCTGGTAGCTGCACATTGACTCCGTCAGGAACAGGGGTTTGGGAAGCAGGTTGTCTGCGAGTTGAAGTTTTACACTTTGGGAATTGCACTTCATCAAAATGAGCATGCACAGATGTGAAAATGACATTTGTAGGAGAGCGCATAAAAATATAGTTACTCTCATGTCCAGGAGTGACACCTAGGTACACCATAAGCTCTGACCTAGGAGCCATCTTTTTGGTGCGCACATCCTGAGGGATGAATACATATGCTGCGCATCCAAACACACGCAAGTGGCTAATGTCAGGCTTTTTCTTGTAAAGGAGCTCATAAGGGGTATGCCATTCATGTTGGCAGAGCAGTGTCCTATTATACAAATGACAAGCATGTGTCATTGAGAATTCCCACCAGCTATCAGGAATGCAAGCCTCAAGGCACATAGCTTCCAATTTGTCCATGGTAGTGTGCATAAAGTGCTCAGCCTAGCCATTCTGCTGTGGAACATGCAAGGCACTCTGGAATACACGGATCCCATTGTCAGCCAAGAGCTTATCAAAAGCATGAGATTTGTACTCTCCCCCTGCATCAGACATCCATCCTTTGACTTTGGCAGAAAACTGCGTCTGGACCATTGATAGAAAATGTTTAGTGACCATCAATGCAGCATCTTTTGTGCACAAAGAGGTCATCCAGGCAAAGGAGGTGTAATCGTCCACAAATGTGATGACATATTTATAGTGGTGATACGATTCGATGGGGAATGACTTTATGTCGGAGTGCACAAGCTTGAATGCTTGACTGGCTCTATGCACATCAGGTGGAAAGGTGCAATTGGACATCTTGCCCATAGCGCAGCCAGGACAAATAATGTCCTCCTGTGGTGCGGATGTCTCAGGGAAGCCTCGTGTATGTTTTTGCACATGCTTCTGGACCTCCTTAGAGGGGTGACCTAATCGGCAATGCAATGTTTCCCAAGTTGGCTGAGTGCTAGTGTGCATATCTTTAGAGACGTCTGCTGACTCCAGAATGTACATGTTAGGGCCTAGTGGGCCAGGAGTAAAGGGTGCCAAGATGTTGCTATCTCCATACATAACAGTAATCTGCTGAGTGTCACCTTTAACTTTGGCGCCTTTTCGTAGCAGTTGTCCTAATGACACAAGGCGAAAATTGGAGTTGGGCAGGTGCCCTACATCATATAACTCCAGTGTATGACATTTGCCATCAGTGTCAAGCCAAGGAACACGAATAAGACCTGTGCTGACTACTTGTAGTATGTTGGCAGCAGTATGAACCAGTATTTGGTTCTTCCCCTTCAAAGGAACATACTCAGTAAAATCTGAGCGATGGGGAGTAAAGTGCAGTGATGCACCAGAGTCGAGAATCCAAAATGGACGATCAGGCTTTCCACACCGTGTGCACGAAGATTGGGAGCCATGGGCACAAACATGCTTGCATTGGCTCAGTACTGATACATTGGAAGTATATACAGTACTACTCAGTTCCGCTACATTGGTTCGCACATAGGGAAAAGCAGCGGTAGCAGATGAGTACTGGTGCAATGATGAATAGGAATGTACTAACCTGAGATCCTCTTGGTCATAGTGACCTTGGATCTCGGTCTTGGAACCATAGATATCCACCTCATCATCAGTATCCCAGGAGGTGGATGGAGCAGCCATGATGTGGCGCTTTCAGGATTTCTTCAAAGAACAAGTTGGGAGCCTCACAGTAGGGGCAATATAAGTGGAGGAAAAGGAGACAGGGGCATCAGGCTGTTGAACGAGTGTAACTCATTCACTACCCTTTTACTGTAGTATGCACTTAGTTACCTTTTATGGTAGTCTTACGTAATCATGTACCTACAGTTTCACACTCAGACTACTGAGTTTGAATAAGTCTCTTGACTCGTAACCATCAGCTGAGAGCGTCCCAACAGCCTCAAGCACTCTATGTAAGTCCTATTAGCCATCCTCTGCAGCTACTAGGGTCCTGTTCAACACAGGCATAGTAATAGCCTCTGGCTCATAGGACGTGGATGACAATAAAGAAGGGCTGGACAAATCAAGACGTTTGAGGAGGGGGTGTGCCAGATCAAGGGACCAGATAGTCTCAGCGGTGGGCTGGATCTCAAGCTGATGGGCAAGATCAAAAGCCTTGGTTATTGAATCAAAGGCAGGAGGCCCTTGAGTTCCTTGGTATGGCTGGGCAGGCTGGTGAGCAGCAATGTGTGGATCAACAATAGGAGAAGTGAAAACATAGACTGGCACTGAAAGAGCTAGAGTGGCAGATCTCAGTGCACACCTAAGATGGTATGGAATGCTGTCATTACCTAGAGTGGCAGATCTAGGTATCTACATGAGCAACAATGAATGAGAATGAAGATGTAAACCTACCTCAGCGCACACCTAAGATGGTATGGAACGCTGAGAAGAGGAAGGAAAGGAATCAACTGGAGTATGCATGACTTATGTAATCTGTGTGTGCGTGTGTGTGCTGGACAAGTGCAAAGTGATAAAATAACAATAAGGATAGAGTCTAACAATCTAACATACCCCCTCACTGAGACACAAGTTCCAAGGCGGAATGAAACTTCAAAAAGGCAGGGCATGGGAGAGGCTTCGTGAACACATCGGCGGTGTTGCGATGAGAGGGAATCCACAAAAGGGAAAAGGAGCCATCATCAACGTGCAAGTGTACAAAATGGTAGCGAGTGTCAATGTGCTTGGTTCATTGGTAAAAACATGTCGCAGTCGAAAAAGAAATAGCTCCCGAGTTGTCCAAGTAGACTGGGGTGGGCTCTGGGAAGACTATGCCAAGCTCAGAGAGTAATGAATGCAACCAGACTCCCTCTTGCAGGACATGAGCAGCGGTGATATATTCGGCCTCAGTAGAGGAGAGCACCATGACAGTCTGGCATTTCAAGACATGAGAGACAAGACTGCCCCCGTAGAACCAGGCATAGCCACTAGTGGAGTGGCATTGTGGTCTGCTCGCCCAGCTCACATCTGCATAGGTGTGAAGAGACGGTGGTCCATGAATGTGACTGTAGCAGAGCTTAAGGTCTGCAGTGCCAGCAAGGTAACGAAGGACCCTCTTAGCTGCTGCAAAGTGACGAGGGAGAGGGTTAGCATTCTGCTGTGCCAAGAGCCCGACTATGAAAGCGATATCTGGCCAAGTGTTCACCGAGAGATATATGAGTTCCCCAATGATCTTCATGTAAGCATGGTGAAGATCGAGGACTGGGGAATAAGATAGGTCCAGGTCACCAAGGGGATGTCTCGTGTCCACTGGAAGGTGGACAGGGGGGTTACATAACACCAGATCATATTCACGCAGGAGAAAGAGGATGTACGCAGCCTGGTGAATCCAAAGAAGGTGGGCCATGCAGTCCCGTTCCACCTGCAGGCCGAGGTACATAGAGATGGGACCAAGGTCCATCAGGCCGAAGCAGTCAGTGATGCATCGCTTCACATGAGTGAGGAAGGGATGACTGTTAGAAACTGCCATGCCGTCATCCACATGCCACCCAATAAAACAACAGGTGCAAACCATGTCCACGGCTGATGATAGCTCGTCGTAGTAGAACAGAGCATGATCCATCTCAGAGTGGGTGAAGCCAAGGTCAGCCATGACGTCACAAACCTGCCAGTACCACTCCAAAGCAGACTGCTTCAAACCGTAGATGGTGCAGAGCATCTGCCATATGCGAGTGCACCAGTTGCCATCCTCAAAGCCCTTGGATTGCCACATGAAGATCTCTTCCTTCAGTACCCCCCAAAGGAAGGCACATTTCGCATCAAAGGTGTCGACCTCTCAGTCTTACTGGCAGGCAAAGGCCAGAAGGAGACGTATGGAGGCTGGTTTGACAACTGGAGCGAATGTTGCCCCATAATCTACCCCAGGGACCTGCGAGAAACCCTGGGCCACAAGACATGCCTTGTACACAGACCCTCCCTTGATGTCCTCCTGGAACTCAAGCACCCACCTGCACCCAATTGCCTTCCATCCTGCAAGCAAGTCCACCACCTTATAGATATTCATGTCCTTCATTGTCTGTAACTCCTTCTTCATAGCCACGAGCCACTCCTCTTTATCTAAATGCAGAATAGCTTCGTCATAGGTGGCAGGTGGAATATTCATGTTGAGATGGGTCACGATGACAGTTGCTATGGATGGCAAGATGAGCCTGACATTCAATAACAATGTTGGCAGCTATGTCCAGCGGGATGTCACCCTCCATAGAAACCACCTCACCCTCCTCGCTGTCTCCTGCAGGAATCGTCCCACCTACCTCCTGGGTCGGCAGAGGGGTACCCCATGTGCATTGAGCAGCAAGAGTCTGGAGACAGGCCTTCGTCATGGCTAGGCTGGTAGCCCACACTGCACCCTTCTCAGTCAGTACATGCAGGCAAGTGGACCAACGAGGACTGGAAGGGACACTGGGGTCAACTGAAGATGCAGGCACAGCAGGGTTGGAAGGAACAGAAGAGACCCTGATATCAGTGACACAGTCATCATCATCACTGTCAGAGTCTGCCAAGGCGACGCACGAGGTACCCTCATCAAAAACCACATCCCAGGCAGTGAAAAAGGCGCCGGTGGTGAGATCGCAAACATGATACCCCTTGGTCCCATCAGGGTAGCCCATGAAGAGTGTGTGGCGGGCTTGCAGGCCAAATTTTGACTGCAACTCAGATGGGATTCGAGCCCAACAGCGAGAGCCAAAGACATGTAAGTGGGAGAGATCAGGCTTGTGACCATTAACCAGTTCATAGGGCGTGGAACCAGGGGGAAGTGTGACAGAATCTGTCCAGTTCCAGAGGTAGGCAGCTGTGAGAATTGCCTCGCCCCATAGATAAGATGGGAGCTTGGCAGCCTGCAACATGGTGAGCACACAACCCTGAAGTGTGTGCATCGCTCTCTCTGCCTTCCCATTCTGCTGGTGAGCATAGGGCGCAGAAAACTCATGGGAGATGCCAGCAGCCCAAAAAGAGTGGGTAAAGGCATGACCCGTGAATTCTCCACCATTGTCTGTGTGCAGGGTCTTCACCTTGCATTCTGCATGATTCTCCCAAAGCGCCCTGATCATCTCCCATGCATCTAGGGCCTGATCCTTACTGGATAGCAGTTGCGCATTGATCAGGTTAGTGTGGTCATCAAGAAATATGATGAAGTAGAGTTTGCCATGTGGAGTGTGCATGGGGAAAGGACCACAGATGTCAGAGTGAATGAGATCAAGCATGTGAGAGGCACAACGAGGAGACGAGGGGTAAGGCACTTGTGGATACTTCGACATGATACATGCCTCGCAGCAACCCGGGGGCTCAGAAGAGTCCACTGCAGTGCCTGAAGCAAATACTGGTAGACAAAGAACGGATTTGCCCCCTGGATGACCCAAATGAGCATGCCAGAGATCCCAGGTCAACCAGGTGCATGGTATGACAGGGAGGGCAGCTGTGCTCACACAGAGTTCCTTGTAAATGGGCGGGGAGATTGCAGTACCGCTATCAAGGAAGCGGAGAGGGATGTAGCACAAGTTGTTCGTGAGAGGGAGGTCGCCAAGAGAGTTCCCCCAACAGGATAGATGACAGGAGGGTCCCAAGGTCAAGGTGGCCCCTTGAAAGTCACAGTTCCACCCGAAAGTCAGCATGTGCCCAACAGACAGGAGATTCAGGAGAGCCAAGGGAGCATTGTAGGAGCCTGCGGCCTCCTATGGTTGTAGGTCCTACTTTTCAGCTCATCCATACGTCCATCAAGTGTCCTATTCATGTCCCAAGTCTGTCCGTACCATCTCGAGGTTAGTCCGCTTTGTTTCTTGTTCATCCGGTCCCAGGTTCTTATGTATCCGTTTCATCCAGTCCAGTTCCATTTACTGGGTCGCGTATTTATACCTATCGCTCGTTCGTTCTATCTCTTGTTTAACTTTCTACTATGATATTTTGCTTTTCTTGCCATCTTGCTACATAGATTCGAGCGTCCCTTCATAGGGCCTCAGTCATTGTCATAGATACAAAGTCCAGGGAAATGCCCGGACTATAAGAGTCTTGTATCGAGATCTTGAATCTTATCAGTTTGCCACCCACTGGTCATCTCCCAGCGTCAGAAGTCCCTCTCCTCGTCGTTGAGATCGTCCTCAACACCGTTTTTCTTCGTCATCGTCAGTATCTGGGTCCTTGTCCTTGACCCCCTCGTTCATATCCAGCCCTTGTCCTTGGCTGGGTTTCTCCCCTATCATCGTCAATCTCACTCAGCTTTGTCAATTCCACTCATCTTCGTCAATTTTCACTCGTCTTCATCAGTTCCTCTTCATCTTCGTCAGTTCCATTCATCTTTGACTCCTATCGCTCTTGATCCGGTCCCATCTGTGACTACATCCGTGCGTGCCCGGTCCTCACTATTGACCGGATTATTAGCTTCCTGTCTGGAACATTGTCCGGAACATTCTCTTCTCACTCTAGTGCACTGAGGTCAGTTGTAGTTATCTGTCCCTGGCACTAACCCTCTACAGAACCCCTTGGGACGAGGAAACTCAACCCCCACACACATCACCCCACACCCACTAACGATCTTTCAGCATGAAGACAGTCCTGAAGGATGATGTGATGGGTATCTCCATGCAATGTGAGTTCAACAATACACATGCCATGGCCCAAAGTCGCCAGCGTCCCAGAGTTTGCAGTGCGGACCAGTGGATGGTCCCCCAGAGCAAAGTCAAGGAAGTACCCATGGTCCCTGATAAGGTGAGAAGTCACTCCAGAGCCAAGAATGGTGGTGGAGAGGTCAGGCAAGGCTACAGCAAGAATCTCTACAGAGTTGGGACAATCCTGAATAAAGGCACATGATAATTCCCAATGATAGGTCTGGTCTGTTACAGAGGTGGTGACACCTAAAGCCAGAGTGGCGGACTCAGCCTTCTCCGACCTGCCACGGATACATGTGGGGGCCTTGTCTTCCATCCCACCTCTAGGCCAATAGCAGTGGGCTTGATCATGCATGTCAGCCCTGGCTTTCCCAGAGCAGGTGCTGTTAGTACACTGTACCCCCTGAGGGTTGTTCTTATGGATACAAATACCAGTGGAAGGGTTAATCTTTGCAGTCCCTCTGGCTGACGTGGCTATACTAGCATATTTAGAACCAGGGCTAGCAAGTCTCTGTTGACCCACTATGGCATTGGCCTTCTCGATAAGTGCGCAAACGGCATCATTGAAACTAAAGAGTGGGACAGGCGTCACAGAAGATGCCTGAGATGGAGGAGTAGAGGACGATAATTTACTGAACATGAGTTCGCAGAAGATGTCCCACTTGACTCCATTGGGTAACCCCTGCAGCAAATTGAAGATAGACTCCTCCAGTGTGTAAACAACACCCATTTCCAGGAAGCAACAACATGCTTCTTCAAATACTCCAATGTAACCATAGCATCCTCTGCGTCCTTCAGTTTTTCTGAATGAATCTTGGCACATAATTCGTATTGAGACAACAGGTCACAGCGACCATAATGGTCAGACAGTATCTCCCATTGTGTGCATGCTGTATGGTTCTTGTCCAGGAGACTCCCAACCATGGATGAAACCTTTTGGAAGAGAAGAGATTTAGCTTGAGCATCCTCTGCCAACCAGGTCTGAATCTCCATGATTTCATCCTTGGTCAGGGATTTAGGGTCAATTGGGGTAGGGAGGACTGAGGCAAAGGAGGCAAAGTCCAAGGGGTCTGATCTGTTGCTACAATGGGTCCAAAGATCTTCACCTTCAAGGGCAAGTTTCATCTGTTTTCGCCATTGCGGGTAATTCTCTACACTGGTCAGTTCGCAGATGTGATCATATTTCCCCATGGACGTGAATATATGCTATGTTTATGTGCAGTATCTGAGAGATGTCAATCCGAATAGGTGCTATATGAGATCTGGCAATCTAGTTCAGTTAAAAACAAGCTTGGTTAGAGCTTGGGGCTCATAACCTGAAAGAGCTAGAGCGGCAGATCTCAGTGCACACCTAAGATGGTATGGAACACTGTCATTACCTAGAGTGGCAGATCTAGGTATCTACATGAGCAACAATGAACAAAAATGAAGATGTAAACCTACCTCAGTGCACACCTAAGATGGTATGGAATGCTGAGGAGAGGAAGGAAAGGAATCAACTGGAGTACATGTGACTTATGTAATCTATGTGTGCATGTGTATGCTGGACAAGTGCAAAGTGATAAAATAACAATAAGGATAGAGTCTAACAATCTAACAGGTGCTACAGCAACTGACACAAACTGCATCTCATCCTCCACAAAAGAGAGGTGATTGTGCTTAGCAGCCTTGCCAGCATGCTTTCCACAAGGTTGTTTCTTCCCCTTCTTGTCTGCACTGTCATCCTCCTGCTGCCCAGAAGGCACTGGAGGAGACTGCTGCTGAGACTTGAAGGAGGGATTTCCCTCTCCCTTGCACTTGACAGCACTGATCTTCTGGGCCTGTTGGTGTTACGCTTGATCCTGAAGGGTCTAGCATGAATTTGGTGAAGGTCCTAAGACACGGAGACAAGGGGGTACCTTGCTAACGGCAAGGTCAAGGGGTCATCCTGGCGCAGGCCAGACAGTAGACTTCCCGGTGAGACAGGTGGACCGAGGACAATCCCTTGTGATTGGGATGGGACGCGGGGGAGAGCTAAAGCGCTCACTCAAGTGTAGAGCAGAGACACACGAAGAGGAAAGTTAAGATGTGATATGCCAAGTAGGTCTAAACTGGAGTACAGGGAAGCTACTTAGGGTTTATATACAAGGACAAGGGGGAGCTGAGTAATCATATAGAAAGAGAGAGAACATGAAAGAACAATGGCTGACTGATCGTTGAGTCAGTGAGCCAATAGCTAAACGAGCTCACTGAGTAAGCAAGGAACATTCTAGAAAGTAGAAGAAGGATCAGGTACATGATAGGAGGAACTATGAGCTTAGTATGAAGAGGACTAAGTGAGGAGAGATAAGTCCAACAAAAGAAAGAAAAGAGTACAACAATAAATCGTAACAGTTGGGTCCCAGAGGCATGACCTTTGCCACCCATAGCAGAGCACTGCTCCCAAGACAGTGTGGCAGCAGCTACAATTTCCTCGACAGTAGGTGGGATGGGGTTCCCTTTCGTGTCCTTCTTTTGTGCAAGCATTTGTGCAAGCATGTCCATATTTGCAGGCAGTTTCAACATAAGGATCATTGCTTGGATCTTCTCAGGTACTTTGTACTCCACACTCACCAGTTTGGCATAGTGGTTCTGGATACACTGGAGAGCATTTCCAGGATGCGAGTTGGCAGGAATAGTGGTGTCCATCATGGCCTTGAAGTCCCCATAGACCTGGGAAAGGCCTGCAGATGCAAAGTTGGCCTTGAGGGCCTTAATAAGGTCCTTAGCAACAGTCTGAAGAGAGTACTTCTGCTGAAGGATTGATGACATAGTCATCAACATAGAGCCAGCAATGCGGGAATTGGCCTCGTGCCACTTGATGTAATAGTTCTGGATCTCGCTATCAAAGTCGTCTCCAAAAAGAGGGGTGTCAGGCTCAGGGAAGTCAATACACCACATGCACCCGAGTGACTGTGTATAGGCAGCGATGGCAGGCCACCAAATAGCCCAGTTGGTGCCAGTGAATATAGGGACACGAGCAGCGGTGATATTCGAAGATATGGTAGTTCTATGGTAGGTGAAGTGTATCAGAATGACATAGTTTCCTCATGGTATCTAGCATAGTGCAGCCATAAGCAGTGCAATCTAATGCTAGAGTCATGCTCAAGCTTTTTTTAGCTGCAGTGTGATAGGGCAAGCCCATTGGCGCAAGCTAATGTTGAATTGCATATGGTAAGCAGCAGATGCAGCCAGAAAGACCTGGTGCACCAGTGGTTCGATCCAACACAGGTTAACGGCACAGACTGTTACTGAGCCATACATGATATAATTGTGCAGCCAGAAATACCTGCAGGCCAAGGGTCTGGCCCCTCAGGTAAACAGTGCAATCCATCACTCGTTTGCAAATCAAGAAAAAGCTCTATGGAGTCCAGGTTTAGCCAGATCAACTCAAACGCAGCCATAAAGGTGCTGTATGAGGATCAGCTGCTGAGCCGGGGCTCATAACCTGTTGAACAGGACCCTAG
>JBBPMX010000713.1:0-10192 GCA_038090515.1 Pulveroboletus cf. viridisquamosus
GTACTCGATGCTCACTGATGATACCACGATACCATCATCAGCTGACCGTTTCACTGAAGTAGCTGGAGTGGGTCCGAGTAAGCGCGCACTGGGGAGGCGGTATGTAAACTGACCATATCGATATTAAAGCAACGTGTTTTTGTGGTGCCAGCCTCGCACGCTACGGGTAACGAAAACAGCGACCTCGTTCGTATTTCGACACCAACAATTGTATACCTCCGGCCTTTAGAATGGCGTCTGTGAGTGCCAACGTGTAGTGACTTGCAGTAACTGAGTGACACTTACGATTTAGCAAGACCAACCGATGGTGCTTGACACCGGTAGCTCTGGTCATGTATGGACGATTGCCTTCCACCCCGACAAAGAGCACCTTTTGAGTGGGAGTACCAATGGAATGCGACAATGGCGACTTACAGATGGTCAAGAAGTCGCTGCGCAAATGGCAACAGACGTGTATGCCGTTTGTGTGTCGAAGGACCAGAAGTGGATAGTGGCCGGAACGGGTGGAGGAGCGAAGGTGTGGGACGAGAACATGCGTGAAAGCGTCGTCGTCGTGCAAGACACAGTGATGGTGTGTCATCACAAAAACTGCAAAATTCCAATATTCCCCGACGGCCGGCAGAGAGCGCGACAGGAAACTATTATGTCAGCCCGCACAGCCTCGGTGGAATATACCGCCGAGAAGAGCCAGGTCGTCCCAACGATATGAGATTATAGGTATCAAGACTGGGGGAGCAGGATCTACAAGACATTATTATGCAGATTACAGTGTACCGTAGCCCTCGTTAGCGTAAATATCATCATCAAGTTCTTCCCCGTAATCAGGAATAACACGGTCGGGATCAGGTTCCTCTGTGGCAGAGTCATCGCTCCCACCACTCTCGTTTTCATCATCCTTGCAATCCTGCATGATGGCCGTCCAAGTGTCAGGATGCTCATCTTCATCCCCACCCGATTCTCCACCCAAGTCCATGTCCGACTCAGAGTCCAAGGCCGAATCCTGGCCTGGAGCCTGCATTACCTTTTCACCGGATGCTTCCCTACCTGCTTCTTCCATCTCCTCGTCACTTTCTTCAGGTTGATCGTCTACTGGCCTGCCGACATCGTTTAAAAGGAGTTCATTCCACTCCCATGTCGCTTTGTGGCCAATCCCCCCACCTCGGAGCCTCATAAACATGTCTCGATCGGCGAACCTAAAGTAGTATTAGTTGCTTGTCGTATTGTAGATCAGTTGAATGGCTTACATGTTCACATAATAGTACTTCCAATCCCGAGCTATGTCATCCAGGTTTCGGCGCACTCTTGAGGCCCCCAGTAGATCTGATGTCCGAAAATGTGCAAACGCAGGAATGAGATGGACACCGCGCACGACACAGTCAGGGTCGAGGAAGCCGAATGCATCTGACAAATGCTCCTGATCAAAGAACTGGAGTTTCTGGAGGCGTTTCTCGGACCACCCGGACGGATAATTTACATCTCGGCGGAACCAGCGCACAAATAAAACATTCATGCGTTCAGGTGGTGAGAACGCAGAAGCTTCATCCGCACGGTGCTGTACCATAACATGGAAAATGTAAATGACACGGGCATACCAGTAGGGGTGGGTTCGTTCATCCTCGTGTGATAAAACCATAATGTCAGCTCGTGTAACAGGGTTGATTGTATCTTGTTCGCGCCGCAAGTCATAGGTAGTGTAATTGATGCGGAGTAGTGAATGGTGGTAGATGCGGTCGTCCTTGAGGTTGACACAACCACGGTCACTATCTGAAAAGTCGTGTTCATCCCCATCGTAAGCCAGACCACGGGCACGAGCCAGCAAGTGGTCCTTTAACCGTGGGAGAAAGTTCTGCCAGTATAACTGGTCAGTAAGGTATGACCAAACGGATCCAACTTACCGTGAATGCAGGATCATTTGCCCGTCTTCCCAACCATGCTGGAAGGCTATCTACCTTGCGTGATGTCTGAGCAATCGAATAGTGGTCCAATGGTGAGGTATGAATACGACCTGGCTGAGACTCAGGTTGCTCTTGGAGGCTGAAGTGTCTTCGTGCAGCGTCAACCTTTCGGATGAATCGTTCTATTGCATCCTGGTTGGCGATGCTCTTGACCATATATCCTTTCTTTTTTCCAGACCGCGGGAAGCGCCGCTTTGCGCGGCGGTGTTCGAGTTCTCCCTAGCAACCATCAAGTGACCATTGAGAAGATAGAACGTTCACTTACGGTCTGCGTTGTGTAATTGTCTGTAGTCCCATACATTCGTATTGTGTCCACATAGTCTCCCAGAGCGTGGAACTTGTAGGTGGAAAGGTTGAGTTTCTTCACCTTCAGACGGGTGATCGTTGAGGGAATCGCACGGCCTTGCTTGGCTGATAACGCAGCCACACGACGACCACGCGCTGCATGTTCCTGGGGAAGTTCAGTGGTATGATAATACTTGCATGTCGTGTCCTGGAACTTGCGGACAGAGTAGCCCAAATAGCTTGTAGCCGCATCAAAAAGCTCTAAGGTTTTTTCGGTATGAAGCCGGAGTTTTGCAAATGCGTGCCAAGTTGCAAGGTCAAAGAGTACGTCGAGTACAATATCATTGTGTTGACCAGGGAGGAGACCCTCGAAGACAGGTATTGCACACTACAAGGTCCTCAGTTCAACGGAGTCACAAATGGCTTCTTTTCACTCACCTGGAGTAGATCTTCAAAGTCTCGTGCTGCAAGGCGTTTCATAGCCGAGGCATTCTTGTGAAAGCGTCGAATAGTTCCTCGCCCAAATGTAGGGACCCGTCGGTACCTGGTCATGACAAATCTTAGCCCCTCACTGCGGCAGATTGTCAGTATGATACCTGTAATTCAGCTCCTGTGTTGATGTTCCTCCGGCTGCATGCAAAATACGCATCAGATGCGTGAATATAGCTTTCCAACATCACGACCACCACCCTAGCGTGGTAAGCGCTTGTAAGACACGACAAATGTGGCGCATGTCACACGGTAATGTAGCCCTGGCCATGGCCTGGTATGAGATTGCCAGACTCTTACGAGCCCAATAGCAGATGTGATTAGCTGATTTTTATTGACATTATTTGTATGATATGTATGAGTTGGACAGAGCTTAACACGGCCTGACACAACATTCCCACCTGGCACCATTTCTGGTAGTTATGGGCAGTGCCATATACAACTTGGCAACTAATCCACTATCTGCAAACTGATGCCAGCAAATAGGTTATCATATTCTAAACTCCGTCTCGGTATAGTCTGTGCCGGTTTGGGGTGCCGGCCTACGTTTGACGACAGCCAGCCAGCCATGACTTACCATATAAGGTAACCGCGCAGCGCAGTGGTGCTGACCTATCGTGACTGACAGTCAAGACCCTCCATGGACAGATCAAACAGACAATGAAGGTATTATAATGAGGTTTAAATGAAATTTTTATCTGCAGGAAGACGGTGGTAGAGCTAAGGAGTTGAAACCATGCATGTTGAGCCGCAGCTTGCCGCATTAGGACATCGCTCGAGTGCATTCAAAATGGACTTTAAGTGATTACATGCGGACTCGGACGGAACATACTTAGATCAAGTAAAGCCTGCCCTAAATATTGTGGCGTGTGAAAGCTTAGTTGTATTTCAACCATTTGCCCGCTCGTGCTGAGTCCCTTCCTCTCAACGGTCATGTCTCTGGTTCCGTCGTGGTCACAACAACGGGTCGCTTCTCGCCCTCCTGTGGTCTGGTCGTGCCTTGGGTCTTATGGGTCATACCTCTGGTCTTACGGTCCCTCCTGGTCTCGCGGTCCCTCCTGGTCTCGTGGTCCCTCCTGGTCTCGTGGTCCCTCCTGGTCTCGCGGTCCCTCCTGGTCTTGTGGTCCCTCCTGGTCTTGCGGTCCCTTCTAGTCTTGTGGTCCCTTCTGGTCTTATGGTCCCTCCCGGTCTTATCATCCTTCCTGGTCTTGTGGTCCTCTGGTTTTGTGGTTGTGCCTCTGGTGTTGTTGTGTTATGGCCTTAGTTTTACTTTGTTCTTTTGTTGTTATGGTATCTGTACTTTATGTTTCTGTAGTAGGTTCATCAATGAGAAAAATGTTCTATAATTGATTGAGTGATTTTAAGTAGCTTTGGGATGAATGTTGGCATAGTTATACAATATTTGATCTAACTGGTAATATATTATATTGTTATTATATGGATTTATACAACTTGGCAACATTTGCTATGCTATCTGATGTTCAACATTACTGATGGCTCTCATGTTATTGTCTACCGGGCCTACCACTAGAATATAATATAATCACCTGGCAAGATAACTAAGTATTGTCTCAATTTTTTTACTTGTGCTACTTGACAAGGCCTTATAAGACATTACCTGAAATCCTGGATTCCTGTGATGAAACCCCAAGCTCAAACTCATGTAATAAATCGACAACAAACATGAGGAAGAAATTGAAGTCCTCAGTTGTGATACGCTCCGAGAAAGCGCTCTGCGTGATTTTCATGAGCAGTCTGCACGACACTATATCTGAGACATACCCTTGTCGGAACCAATGACTCATCTGCCAATAGGTTCTTGATGCGAACACCACTCACGCTTGCGCCATGTTTGAAAATATACTTGCGTGCCCGTGATACTTTCTTCTTGTATGACTGGTCATTAATTCGCATGTTATTCCTACGTTTTTCCATATCTGTCACTGTACCCATTTGGGGTACATCGTCTTTCTCGACCAAACAGCGTGGGCAGAGGCAGAGCCCGAGAAATTTGATACACGCAAGCAGGGTCCTAGAATTAGATATCAATGTTCACACATTATAACTAGTTAAGTAACTGCACATACTTTTCAGGGTAATCCGCACCATAAGTATATAGTCGCACAAATGCACGACGTGTAACACCGTCAGCAAATTTTATCACAAGGCCAGAGTGATACGCCTTGATGAACTCCTCATCGAGGAGTAGTTTCCAAATGGCCTGCATTAACTCACGCTTGCAGTGAGTATAAACGTCACTAGATGAACCTTCCTTGAAGAACCAGGCATACTGGTCCTGGAAGTCGTCAGGTAGCTAATCGTGAATTAGTGCAGCCGCTTATCAAGTGGTTTATGACATACCATAGGGATGTAGGCGAGATGGTGGCATGCTGCTGCTGTGGGTTTTCCGCGGGTGTATTTAGACTGATTACCAAAAAACATATAGATGGGCCAGAGAGATGCGTCACCGAAGCTTGTGAGTTGTGTAGCATCTGACCAAAGTAAAATGGGAATAACAATACGCTCGAGGTCGTCTCCCGGCTCTCGTGGAAGAGCATGGACCCTATGATAGAGATCCATGATCTTATGCGATGAGTATGCTTCACCGAAAACTCTTATCGGATCAGCCTCCGGATTTGGTTGCCAATACTCTTCGAAGGGAGTCAGGTGAAACTCCAGCGAGATTGGGTCTTGAAATGTCGACAAGATAATTTCGACAATACTCCGATGATATACACCATCGACAGTAAGAGAAGGGATGGATGGGTCACGTTCTCCCAATTGCCATGATGATCGCTCGTGTGGCAATGGGATAGAAACGGCAGACTTTTTCCAACCATAGCTAGTATTGAATGGATTAGTCTGGTCGTGCAGATACTTCTCTACACGTTTCTTCTCGCGCTCATGATTGAATGAGCTCTGAATGGAGGGGTTAAATCGAGGGTCCATAATGAATGACCATAGTCGGTTCAGTTCCGTGCCGGACTTTTCGTTCGTCCCTGAGTACTGCCAACACATTAGGAGACCCGCCGTGGGACTACTAAACGCCGAGTACAGGTTTTCAGGCGTTATCTGAGGCTCCAACACTATTTGTGTTGGTGCTGCAGGGAGCTGAGAGGCTTCTAGGGTAGGCGCATCAACAATAGAGTAAATGTCGCCATCACCTTTGGGTGTGAAAGATGGTCGCATCGGATAGACTCGAAATAGACCCATGTTACTGGCCTCTGTTCTATGCTGGATAAGCAGTGGGAGACGACCAACACCAAGCTCTGGGTTGGGTGAATATCGGTGACTCGGAGAGCTCAGAGGAGCTGGCGAGGGCACATGTCGCAGTCCATTGTCAGTTGGCAGGTAATCCGTATATCGTGCGGGTAAACGAATAGAGCGGCCAGATCGGGCTGAAACAACGGCATGTGGTTTTTCGGGACTCGGGGACAGCGAAGGATGCATTGATACATTGTCAGGTTCAGGGATGGACCGAGGTATAGATAGCCCTGCAGCCCCTGCCTCGTCTTCGACTACCTAGATAGATATCATAGCACTTGCATGAGATGTAAAAAACACAAAGAACGTACCATATCTTCCTCAGGATCGACAGCCTCATCAAAAGTGCTCAATGATCGTGACTCCGCAGATGACTCGACAGAGGCATGGACTGGACCTGAAATTACTTCCTGGGTTGTTCTAGAACGTCTATGGGTACGGGAAATGTTGGAATTGACCACGATAAGTGCTCTACATTTGGACTCGTGCGCATGAAGCTTCTTCAGAGTCCCAAACGACTTTTGGCAGCCAAGGCATGGATGCATCTGGATTGACCAAGATATGGTACCATGTAACATGAGCGAAAAACATTTATTCTTATTCGTTGGACACGTTACATGCTGGATACGTAGGTAAAACAGTGAATCTGTGTCAAGAAAAGACCGGTCAGGAAGCACAAATAATGGTGAACTGAATTTGTATCACCTCTTAGCTCTCAGTGCAGGGATTGCAAGTAACAGGAGATAGATCCAGTCTACTTGAAGTATGGTGATTGCAGCGGTCAAGCAAAGGATATGGTGTGAGCGTGGGGCCGCACTGACCAGTCACGAGTCACGAGTCACTACTGGTCCGACTGACCCGTGCTTACTAATGACCCCCCCCTTAATCCGCTGCCGCTACCATCATGGCCGATGGCAACTTGGACGCTTCCAGAAAGTAAGTGATACTGTTGCTGTGTACGTACATTCATCTGAGATCATCTGAAGGTCCAAGAAAGCCAAAAGGAGAGGTGACAATGATGCACTCTATTTCTCGGCCGCACGTACTGTTGCGCGTTGTCACGACCTCTGGTGTGAGCCCGATAAAGTCTTCAAGATTGTACATCTCCTCCAAGAGGATGAAGCAAGTAAGGCCGGCGACCTTGACGAGGATGAGATGGGAAGAGATGCCCGTGAGCAGTACCTGAGCAACATGTACGTCAATTCTCCTTCAGCGATGCAAAACACTTTACTATGGTTTCCGTTTCACAGTTCACGGGAGCTGCAGGGGTTCTCAATCAGAACATATCAAAAGCTAATCCAGTTGGTACCAAGTCTGAAGACGATGATCAATGACTCCACCAAAAGCGATGAGCTCGCAGATATCAGTTCCAAGGTAAATTCCCTCTATATGCGCGCATACATTCATATACTAAGGTCTTTATGGTCTCTAGATTAGCGGAGAAATCAAAAACACACGTTCAACGGATGCGAGCCGCCTCAAGCTCTTTATTCCCAAGTACGCTTCGCCAGACCCGCTCGACCTCACAATCATCAAGCCTCCCATTGTCGTTACGAAAACAAAGGCTGAATTGGGGTTAAATCACCCTCTCCTCGCTCGATGGCTTTGCCCCATCGATAGGCTTGATGAATTTGATGAGGATCCAGTGCAGTGCGTTTCCATGCTCACACATTATGTAGTTTCCTTGCTGACATCCTCACCGGGGGCAAAAAAAACTCTCGTCGGGCGAGATTCCAATGGGTGGCAAGGACTTCCCAGCTTTCTTCCTTAGTGGAGTGATGCCAGGACAGCAATATGACGCCGACTCCGACGACATTTTCTCACAACTATTCAGAAGTTACTTTCTCATCCGAGTGCGCTCAGTTTACTCTCCATGGACTCTCAATATATTCTTTTAGATTGCACGCCATATTTTTTTAGGTCCCTCATTTGCAATAGACCCCCCTGGGAAGAAGAATCGCGCTTGCAATGCGATCCTGAACGATGTCACGACCATCGAGCCTGAACACATTGCATATATATGCGTTCATGTAAGTGCTTACACACACTGTGCCTATCTGATCACAACTTATGCACCTCCCAGGCTCGCTTTGGAATTGTTGCAAGGGAAGCTTGGAATGAAGAAGACGGAGACTTCAGCTACTGTGAAATGTACCGGGCAATTATCCGCTTCATCAAACACGCTGAGGACGTGGAGTGGAAGGGTAGCTTACTGGCGTTCTGGAACAAGTAAGTTTTGTTATGGTAGAAACATATTCCTCACTCGCTGCTTAAACAGAGAAATCTTTGAAAATGAGAATGGTCATGGCGGCACTGAGAAGAAGACCATCAATAAGGATGCTACGCCACGTGTGAGCACAATGGAGAGATTGCAAGCTCGGATGAAGATACGTCTCGCTGCTCCTCAGGATAACGCATTAGATCCTTCATTGTCCTACCCGTCTGGTCCTAGTTCCACAGCGCAATTGCCAGCCCAGGCTTCCTCCTCTAGAGGAGAAGCATCTCGTCCCTTCACTGGACCTACTGCCGAGTCATCCACAACGGGTTCAATTTCGATTCCTGAGGCTGTTACTCCAACCACGCCGCAACCCTCAGCCCTGGGTATTGGGAGACGCGACTCAGATATGCCGACCAGCCCACTCACTGATCCTGAGGGATCCACACCATTGACGCCCATCACAAATAACCGTAAAGGGAAACAACCAGCGAAGTCAGCAAAAGCAAAGGGTAAACGGCCTGCTCTGCCTGACAAGGGAGCAGATGATATGCCTACTGGTGGTCATGCTGGTCGTGTATCCAAGCGCCGCAAGTAGATGTACACAGTGAGCTTAACATCCCGAGAGCATTACTGATTTTTCGACAGTGTTTTTTACTTATTCCAGTTCTGCAAGTTCCGATCCAATCACACCAGTGCCTTCCTGCATCGCCCATCGTATATCATACGTTCAATCCACGTTAACCATCCCCTTGGTCGGTTCCACCTGTCGCCTGCTTGCCATCGCCTTCTACTCGCCCATCGTGCGCCCATCGTATCATCAACAACCATTGTATCATATCGTGGAGGGTCAAAGGAGTGGACGGAAGCAGTAGCGTCGCTCCCATGTGCAGTCTTATATTGGAATACAGTGGGATATTGTCTGTTGTTGCTACACTCGCAATATATCCTTTTGTATTCTGACAGGCGGAATATAAGGCATTATTGTGGTACAAGTAGTGTGCAACTCTAGTGGACCAGACGAGGGAGCTATATGTCATTATTGGATTCACTCAGTCCGATGGGTGCGGTCGGACAGCCCGCTCCGACGCAATTTTCAGTTCACGGACATTGGACTATATGACCCCCCACCTACAATGACAAAAAAAAACTCAGACAACGCATACAATTAGGTATAACTTCATATCCCGCTTGTGCAATTTTTGTGATGGTGCAGTGGATATCTCTCCGGACTCGACCGTGTTTGCCACTGGAACTGCATGGGGTGATGACACCATGGAGTCAGTGACGACTTGGAGCATCGTGGACGGGAGACGCCTCGTTGGCCCACTCAAACGAACCAACCATGTCATTGGAATCAAGTTCTCGCCAGATGGAGAGCGCATCGCTACTGCCCGCTGGGGGGGCTCGATTCACATCTTTGACAGTCGCACTGGCGACCAGCTCACCGACCTCAAGCTCACCATCCTTGAACACTCCCCAATCACTCCTGTTGCGTGGTCGGATGATGGCCAGCACATCTTGGCTTTATGTGACAACAACAAAATCCAATCCGTCGATGTCGCCACGGGATCCCAACTCGCCGAATTGCCAACGCTCAATGAGGTCAACTCGATGGCTCTGGCTGCAAACGGAAAATTCATCGCTACCGTCACACTCGAGCGGTCGATCTTGTTTCTGGACACATCCACACTGACTCAGATTGGACCTGTCATTGAGGACACTAATTATTTGTGGTCAGTCGCAATCTCGCCTGACAGTAGCCTTCTTGCGATTGGGCAGAGGGATGGGAATATCATTGTTCACAACCTGAGTAATATTCTCCCGGATTCATATGGCCCGTTCCATGTAGGTTCTTGTCGCTTCACGCTTCCAGCATATTGATTAACTTCCCTAGACATCTATTCAGACTGAGGAACCGAGAAATCACACTGGAGATGCTTACAGCGATCTCGGGGTACTGATTTATTTGTTCTCTGCGAAC
>JBBPMX010000714.1:0-10186 GCA_038090515.1 Pulveroboletus cf. viridisquamosus
ATCGTTTGACTCGAGAACACTTGCGCGGGAAGCATGGTTATGCTGTCAATTCAGGATCCTACTGGCAGGTCGGCGAATTGGAGAGTGTAATATTAATCGTGAGGGAGCCCGGCCGCGGTAGGATTATCGATTAATTAATATTGGTGACTGCCAATCGATGAGTTACGGACCAAGACTTACCAATTGAATCTATCCCCTAGTACCACTCAGCTGGCACCTTGGGCCTTGCCCATCACTATCACATCAGCATTCTAATAAACACAACATATTTTTACAGTGTCACTATGCTGGAGTCATCTGCCGGCACATGCCGAAACGGAGTTTTAAATACAAGCACAATCAACAAACTCCCACATTGATAGATGCAACCATAATGATGGCAGCTCATCATGCATCAAGGACAGTGAGCTTCTACCAGGGTTCCTGAATATGAGATCTGACTGAGGCTTGCTGTCAAGGACCTTATTGATAGGACATACAAGACTATCTATTGGCATTCTATAAATAGAGAATGCTTGTCACCCTTGCTAGTGCCCTTTTACAGCCATTGGGAGGTGCTATTGTCAGAAATGACAACTCTGAACTCCTCTGGGCACTCCTATCCAACTCTGGAAAGTCCAACCCAACTTCTATCCAACTCTTGCAACTCTGGAATTAAGAGTTGTATGAACCTATGTATGGACATCACTGGATTGGATCTGGAGATGGTTAGTCACACTGACTACACAATTGGCTTACATTAGACACTTAATTCATCCATCTCCCTTTGGCCATTCCCCTTTTGGGGCCTATTCTCTGAATTTCATACTTGTCATATCTGATCTAATCTGGAATTTCAGATCCAACTCTGGACCCAACTCTGGATACTTTTCCTTGATCTCTGGTATGTTCTTGATGAGTTTATACCTCTAGCATTGTCAGAACCATGACTTTTACAATTTTACAACTTTACAGACATTATGCTTTCCTTATCTTTATCTTGTTCTAGACTCTTCTATGTATGTGACATCATCATATGTCATTACATTCTTATGCTTCCATTTCACTATCTAATATCACACTTCCATTCTAGATCCTTATTTAATCTCTGTTATCTATTAGGGCACAGGGCTCATCTAGATCTAGGGCATAGACACGATTTCGTCCCCGAGTGAGTCCTCATCCTGTAATGTAGTCCTTATGCTTGGTATTCTCATCCTTCTGGTTTCCTCTGTCTGAGCCAGTCACATTAGGCTTTCCTTGAGCACTCTCTTAGTGTCTCTAGGTTTGATCCTGATAAGCATTCTGGACTTCTGTATTTAGTATTTCTTGTTCTCTACTGTTATGTTCCATTCCTCACTTACTGTACATAGCTACTCTTAGTCACCCTCTGTTCCTGTGCTCTGCTTAGGAGCACAGCTCTGGTCCACTTAGCATCCACCCTCTGGACCATTAGTAATTTCCATGTTTCACATCTGTATATAAGTCTCCATACTTCTGTTGTAGATACCTCAGTTTGAATATTAACTTAGACCCTCTAGTCTTTGATCAATCTGACCCCCTTGAGTTACTGGACTCTCCTTTGACCCACCCTCAACCTCTTGTTAGAGATGATAACTCTGATCTCCTCCAGGCTCTCCTGTCCAACTCCAAAGTTTCCTAATGAACTCTTACATGAACTCCTACAACTTCTATATAGGAGTTACTGATGTCCTATAGGAGCAGCTGGAGATGGATAGGAAGGTTGGACTTGCATCCAATGTCATCTCAGTACTCACTTCTTATGTCATTCCCTTACCCTATCTTCATTTCATCCCCATTCTATGACTTCATACCATTTTTCCTTCCCTTTCTGTTATATTGTATATGCTAACCTAATTATTTTTCATTCCTTTCTTCACTTGTTCACCAGTCACATGACCAGATCACATGACACAGTCTAGATCATGACATCATAACACGTGGTCACCTCACTCTTTTAATTACCATCACTACACTTCCTTATCACAGAACTCTCCCACACCCGTGGGATATCACTTACCATATATAGTATTTATTCACACCTTATCTGTAGCACAGCCTGGTCTGTGCACATTCCTCTGCAATATATAAAGGGTGCATCCTCAGCTGATATCCCCAGCTTTGGCCACTTGTTCCAACTTGGATTAAAACCTTGGACGATAAGTGTTCTCCTTTGCTCTCACTCCTTTTTGCAAGGCTTTATGGCAAGCCTTTAGTTGCTCGGCTTTGGTATTCTTGCATCTGCATAACACTTGGCCAAAGCTTCATACTGTAACCTGAGTATGTGACCCACCCAATGTTCAGGGCTTAAATTTTACAGAGACTACCAAGAGCGCATGAGTTTTTATCCACCTCACAAGAATCAAGAAAGAAAGCAAATCTATGTGTTGTGGTTGCTGGGCCCAGGCATAAGGGATGAGTGTAGTGGCACCATATGAAGGGCCAGGGCATATCACCTGAACAGATATTCATATGGTCATGCACCATTATAAATAAGGATAAAGTTGCTATTTGCCCATAGTGCACTAGGGCGGTACCTCTGTGGTTTGAGGTACCCAGGTTTGCAGAACACTTGTGATGTCCATTGTCAGCGCATGATATGCATACGACACCACTCGTTACCAAATGTCTACCTTTACAGGCTCTTCACCCATCAAAGCAAATTGTTGAAGAAGACCAACTGCTGTGAACCCCTCCCTTGCATGATATTTTGACCCTCACCCCCACAAGCGTGCCCAGAGTCTCATTGAAAGATATGAGGCAGTAAGCACAGTCAAACTGTCTGCACCCGGATCACCAAGTTTCAAAGGGCTTTACTCCGCCCTTCCTGAATTAGGGGAACCAACTGCACCCCCTGCACCAAAACCACCACCCCTCATTCAAACTCATCCTCACTGCCCACGAGAAGAACCCCATCAAGAAATGTCCTCATCCTCCCTCTCCAATGACAAGTTGAAGGTGCTCCTTCAAGCCCTTCTCTGTGAGAAAACCGACTCCCCTGCCGCCATCGCCAAGAAGGTAGCCAATCCTGGAAAATGGGATGGCGACTGAAAAACCTTCCAGAATTGGCTAACTGGAATCAAAGTTTGGGTTTCTCTACAGAAATGGGAATCCCAAAAACTTTGTGTTGTGGCAGTTCTGTCACAACTAGAAGGTGCAGCTGCGTCCTTCGCAAGGCTCCAGCTCAAGGAGTATGTCAAGAAAGAAGAAGAGGATGTCCTCGGATAGGACAGAAAGTCCCTCAGATATTCCTGTGACGACAATGCATGGCCTCAATGGCCTGAACTCGTCAAAACAATCAAGGACCATTTCCAGATTGACATACTGGCACATGAGTCCTTCAAGGCCCTAACATTGTTAAAGCAGAATGGAGCTGCTATCAACATGTTCCTCCAGAAGTTTGAGATTCTCTTCAGAGAATCTCAGATCGAAAACGGCCATGGTGCTGAAATCCTCAAGCGGGCAGTGGATGCCTGCATGTACATGCAAGTCCACTTACACATGATGGTCGAAGATAATATCTATGACCTTATCGAGGCTTACCAAAAGGTCGGCCGATCATTCAAGTCTGCCGCTGTGAAATGTGGATTCCAACCACCAAGGCAATGGGAGCCTTGTAGATACAATCCCCCCAACGGTCCACCACCTAACCAGCAGTTTACCCAGTATGGAACCTAACCTGGGCATGGTGTGCCCATGCAAATTGATGCTATTACAGGACAGCCCCAAAACCCGTCTATTATGTGTTACCACTGTGGTGAGGCAGGCCACATACAATGATACTGCCAGAAACTATGGAAGCTGAGAGGCCCACAACAAGGAAGGGCTCAGCCAAAGCCCCAGAACCTTTGGCAAGTTTGGATACCTGGCACTAACAGGTATTACAATGAAGTGTGGGTGGAGGACCTGCCAGCCAGCCAACCTCCTGCACCACAAGCGCAAATGGCCATACAGTCGGCTATGACAAGCCAACAAGAATACATGTCCAACAAGGCCCATGCATACTGGGCTGACATCTTCGAATCAGAAGCCAAGGTGAAAGCATCCGAGGCTTTAAAAGGAAGCTGCTGACCGGGAGTAGGGTACCGGTTGGCGATAGTTTATTCGCTGCAAGGATAAAAGCTGAAAAACAAAACAAAAAACTAGAAAACCTACTTAATATCAAAAAAATAGTTACCATGCATTTGGACCCCTCAATTAGGGACGATAGTGACATTATAGTTAGATCTGGTTTCGAGCTGATGGATTTGGCTGATTGTAGTATTACCCCTGTAAGTCCTGTGGATATCCTCAGGCGTGCCAGTAGGAAAGTGGTAGGCATAGACAACTCATTGACCGTGCTCAAGGGTGAACTGATTAGCCCCATAGCTGGCACTGAGCCTGTAGCCGAGCTTTCCAAGTGCACTGATGAGGATTTTCTTATCTGTACAATTAGTCAGGTGCTCATTAATTTAGAGAATTCTCCACCATCTGCCAGGGGGTCTCAAAAGAGCTCAGCACTGGACTTAAAACATAGTGTGCTTAATTCCCTATTTAAGAAAACAGTATTCCCATCAGTATTTATTAACAAAATCCCTACAGAAAATACTTTGAAGAACCCAGAAGAGTTTTCCATCTCTGTCGATGTACAATACCAATCAGAAAAAGAAGAAAAACAAGTCACAATACCTGCTTTGCTTGACTCTGGTGCAGTCAACACCTTCGTTGACTGAAAATGGTGTGCAAAGCACAAGATTGATCTTATCCCTCTCAATGAGGAAATAAACGTGTACAATGCTGATGGCCAAGTTGGGTCCCTCAGGAAGATCTCACACAAAGCCGAACTTGTGGCCTCAATCAATGGCCACCATAAGAAAATCCACGTGTTTGTAATTGGGCTGGGAACTCACCCAATGATTATAGGCTATGACTGGCTCTCACACCACAATCCCAAAATTGACTGGGTCAATAAGAAGTTAGAATTCACCTGGTGTACCAACGAATGCAATGCATACGCACGGGCACTTATTTGCAGCATTGAGCCCAGTCTCAAGGAAAAGGTTCCTGAAGTCTATCACAACTTCCTTGACGTGTTCTCTGAACAGGAATCTAACCATTTACCCCTGCGCAAGCCATGGGACCATGCCATAGATCTCAAACCAGACTTTATACCAAAGAAGGGTCGAGTAATTCCCCTTTCAGATACTGAACTGGACGAAGTCCATGGTTTTATTGAAAAAGAGGTTAAAAAAGGATATCTCCATCCTTCGAAGTCTTCTCAAACTTCACCAGTATTCTTCATCCTGAAGAAAGATGGAAAGAAATGGCTCATTATGGATTATAGATATGTAAACAAGGGTACCATCAAGAACACTTACCCTCTTCCCCTTATTTCACAGCTAGTGGATCGGCTCAAGGGTGTCAGAACCACGATTTTCTCTACATTCCCTCTTACAATACTTATGCCTTTCACCCCTATTATAAACCCCTATCCTTAATCTTCCACCTGATTATCTTATATTTCCCCTTTACCCATTAATTCAGGTCTAGGCTACCTTCAATTGCGTCATTCCATTTAACATCAGGTTATGTCATCATCATTATGTCATGGTCTAGCCTATTGACATCACCATGATATCATTCCATTCCCCACTTATTTATCATTTCATATTTAGATTCATTTGATCCGTTATTTAATATTCATTAGTCATTATTTGGGCACAGGGTTCAGATCTAGATATAGGCCTTAGGGTTAGATATCCTATATAAGTGGCACTTGTCCTGTACAGTAGTCCTTGTGCTTGGTATTCTCATCGCTATGGGTCATTCTCTGTGTGTGCCTTTGCCACATCTTAGTCTGATCCATGGTTTTGGCCTCTTGACTTCTCACTTTGAGTTGTTGAGTTGTTCCTGATAAAGGGCACTGATATGTTCACCACAATGGACTTGCGCTGGGGCTATAACAATGTTTGCATCAAGGAGGGCGATGAATGGAAAGCGGCGTTTGTAACGCCTATTGGGGCTTACGAGCCAACAGTGATGTATTTCGGGCTTACTAACTCTCTGCCCACGTTTCAAAACATGATGAATAACATCTTTGCCAACCAATACGCCTTCCTAATTATTTATATGGATGACATGATGATCTTTACAAAGGGAAAAATGAAAGAACAACATGAAGCCCTTGTCAAAGAAGTCCTCCAATGACTCCATGAAAACGATCTATTTATCAAATCAGAAAAGTGCTCCTTCAGCACTGACAAGGTAGAATTCCTTGGCATGAATGTCTCGAAACATGGCATCAAGATGCAAAGCAAGAAAACCCAAGCCATCGCCGATTGGCCCGAATCAACACGCTTGAAGCAAGTACAGGCCTTCCTCAGCCTCTGTAACTATTATAGAAAATTCATTGCCAGATTCGCTGACATTGCTAGGCCATTGAATGACCTTACAAAGAAAGACACCCCCTTTAGGTGGGGTCATGAAGAAAAAGGGGCATTCGAAACCCTCAAAAAGAAATTCACTGAAGCTCCACTCCTCACATATCCTGACTCTACACGTGGCATGTGATTAGAAACCAACACCTCGGATATCACAACAGGAGCTGTCCTCTGGCAGGAATGTGAAGACTCAGAATGGCGACCCTGTGCCTTCCTTTTGCATAGCTTCAACTCTGCTGAGCAGAATTACCCTATTTACGACAAAGAACTGCTGGCAGTTATCTGCGCCCTGGAGGAATGGTGCCACTATCTCATCGGACAAGAAGGTTTCGAAGTTTGGACCGACCACTGAAACCTAGAATACTGGAAGAAGCCGCAGACCCTATCTGGCCAACAAGCATGCTGGCATGCACTTCTTCAAGAATTTAATCTTACGTTCATATACCAGCCCAGATCAACAAACAGGGCTGACGCACTTTCCCACCATCTAGACCACAGCGATGCCATTACAGACTTAAATAAAGACATTATTATGCTACCAGAAAAGTTATTTATATCCGGAGTTACCTTAGAATCACCTTTTCACATTAATCTATGAAAAGAATCAGAAAAAATACAAAACGAAAAAATAAATCACTTCTCCTATGATACTGTTTCCTCTCTCTTTATCAATGAAGACTCCGACCAGATCTATGTCCCAGAATTGCTTTGCTTAGATCTTCTTAAATTATCCCACGATGATCCGGTATCAGGCCATGCAGGCATATACCACACTTACGATAGAATTCAATGCGCATTCTCCTGGCCAGGAATGCACAAAGATGTCACCAATTATGTTAATCACTACTACACATGCACCCTCACGAAGGGATTGCAAACAGCACCAAAGCAGTCTATCCAGCCCCTTCCCATGTCCAAGCAACCCTGGGAGGACTTATCTGTAGATTTCATCATGGGGCTTCCAGAAAGCCATGGCTTTGATGCCATTTGCATTATCGTTGATCAATTTAGTAAAGAAGTTATTTATGAACCATGTAAAAAGGCAACATCCTTGATGGATCTTACCAAAATATTCAGGGATGCCATATGGTGTGTACATGGCCTCCCCTCTACTATCGTATCAGACTGGGGTTCACAATTCGTCTCAGAGTTCACAACAGAGTTGTGCAATCTTCTCGGGGTCTCTCAGAAGATCTCCACTGCATATCATCCCCAAACGGATGGGCAAACTGAACGTATCAATCGGGAAATGATATAGTATCTCTGCACTTATATCGCAAAGAAGCAGGAAGATTGGGCAGACTGGATCAAGATTGCCCAATTCCATCATAACTCCTCCCTATCTTCCTCTCACAGACTGATTCTGTTTGAGATCATGTGAAATTACTTCCCCCACCTTGGATTTGAAGGGTCGTCCTCATCCCTGGCTGGTACATTCGCACACTCTGCTGGCAAGTCCCACACAGAAGTCCAAGAAGCTCTGGAAGCTTCCCGCCAAAAAATGATAGAACACACGGACAAAGAAGACCCCACTCCATATCAGATCAGAGATAAAGTGTGGCTCAGCATGGAAAACTTGAAGTTGCTTTATATTGCCAAGAAGCTCACCTAATGCTGGGTCGGACCTTATGACATTATTCGGTTGATGCTCAATGCAGTCGAACTGCATCTCCCGAAGAATGCCCACTTCCACCTGGTTGTCAATGCCTCCCAGGTTAAACCATATCATGCTCCCCATGACAGGCAGCCAATCTCCCGCCCAGATGCGGTTGAGGTTAATGAAGATGGTCATGAAGAATATGAGGTTGATCACATTGTGGGTTTGTGCCTCCATCATGGGAAATTGGAATACCGTGTCTGCTGGAAAGGATATGATGACATGGATGACACGTGGGAGCCTGCCACCAACTTACAGGATGCCCTCGATGCCATAGATTTGTTCCATCACTCCAACCTCTCGGCCCCACGCCCGCTTTGCAGCCTATCCCTTGCCACCTTCAACTCTCTCTTCTCCGACTATGGTGCCCCAGGTGGGGCTCCCATTCAGCCAACTCATCTGAAATACAAGTCCTAAGGGGGGGGTAGTGTTATATCATATATGCTAACCTAATTATTTTTCATTCCTTTTTTCACTTGTTCACCAGTCACGTGACCAGATCACATGACACAGTCTAGACCATGACATCATATGATGTCATAACACATGGTCACCTCGCTCTTTTAATTACCGTCCCTTATCACAGAACTCTCCCACACCTATAGGATATCACTTACCATATGTAGTATTTATTCACACCTTATCTGTAGCACAGCCTGGTCTGTGCACATTCCTCTGCAATATATAAAGGGTGCATCCTCAGCTGGTATCCCCAGCTTTGGCCACTTGTTCCTTGGGTTAAAATCTTGGACAATAAGTGTTCTCCTTTGCTCTCACTCCTTTATGCAAGGCTTTATGGCAAGCCTTTAGTTGCTCGGCTTTGGTGTTCTTGTGTCCACATAACACTTTCACTATTTCTTTATGGAGATTGCTCATTTCACTTTGGAGTTGATTGGACTTTGCACTTGCATCTTCACCCACCTTATATATGTATAGTAGAAGTTCTCATAATGCATCATGACAGGAAGGGCCTCCTGGCGATGTATTATTAGATGTATGCAAATTCAAGATTGTGACACTGTGTGACTGTAATGTGTCATGTTGTGACTTGTAACTCCCTGTTATGACTTGCTGCACTAAACCATCAATTCAACATTGGTTGCCACAATGCTGCCTGTTCCTGCCTCTGTATCTCCATCCTGAACTTCTGCAGCCCCTGACACAACTCCAAAGATGTTTCCTCATTCCTGTAACTGATGCAAGTCTGCTCCATCTGCCTGCACAGCTGGGCAATATCTCTAAGGTGTGCATCAGTCCTGCCATCAGTGTCATCTTCCTCATCTGACTTAATCTCCATGATGTTGCCTCACTTGACAGCCATCTCATAGTGGACCTGTGCAACAATATCTTTATCTCCACCCTCAAACCTGTAAGCAGAATCTCCAACTTCCTTTTCTTCGACAGGGTTCAACATTTCTTCCAAGCTTAGCAGAGTCCCGATGATGCGCCTGCATCACTTGAGGTCCTTGACAGTGCTCATTAAGTTACATTCAGTTTCAGCAAGCTGTGGAAGAACTGGTGCGGAAATTCTAGATTCCTGAGATAGCATAGCTTGTGTACTAATTTGATTGATTCAGCAGCCAAATAGCCTGTTTGTGATTTCATCTAGTCTTTCTAGCATCACTGTAACATCGTTTTTGGCACCTAAAATAATATTGAGAATAGGAGACCATTTCTCAGTGACAAATCCAGTGCTGAGAATCTTTTCAAGACCGTTGTGTGCTTCAGAGAGTTGCATATTGGTTGTTGCAAAGTTATAGACTACGATCCAAGCATGAGGATTCTTCATTGGATCAGTGTAGGCATTAGAAGCAGGTGCCTCTGGTGTTGTTGTGGATCCAGAGTGCGATGTAGGTTCAGGCTGGATTCTTGTATGATTCCAGCAATTGATTATTGTGGATGGCGAGATGGCTTTCCAGGCCTCTGCAATCATTTGCATTGACTTGAGTTGATCTGTTTTATAGATCTGGTGTTCACCCAAGTTACAGTGAGGTGCAAAACTGTTACAATGTTTGGTACTTTTGGAGTGTGTGTGATGTAGTATCTGAGGGTGTGGGAATTTCGCTTAGCTTTAGTGGGGGCGTGGGAACTAATAACCCTTGGCTACAAA
>JBBPMX010000719.1:0-10141 GCA_038090515.1 Pulveroboletus cf. viridisquamosus
TTAATTACATAGTCAAAAAATGTTATAAAATATTTATTGTGAACTTAGCCTATTTCCTAGGCAGAATTTGTTTATGGATATGTGTTGACTAAGTTGAAAGTGCTTATTCATTCATGCCCGGGGTGTGATCATGATGACCAAGCCACCTCTATCAAGCCACTCTTTGCTTTTTTAGGCAATTGAATGCTTTCAGCGTGTGCTGCAACTCAGGAAGACAACGGTAAAGTTTGGAGTGCACTTGGTAACGCCCCTTCTCTGCTGACGATGCAGGACGACCTCCAAAAGGCATATTCAGCCTATCAACAAGCGCTCTATTTACTCCCAAATCCCAAGGTTTGACACCCCTTGTCGCTCACACGTCAGCATGTCACTCATGTGTTCGCACAGAAGGATCCCAAGCTTTGGTATGGGATCGGCATACTCTATGATCGCTATGGCTCCTTGTACCATGCCAAAGAAGCCTTTGCCTCCGTCCTCAAAATGGACAAAGGTTGGCGTCCATTCCTGCTCGCTTTGGCTCTTTTTATGTACTCATTTAGCAGAACTAGATTTCGACAAGGCAAACGAGATCCTCTTCCGTCTGGGTATCATTTACAAGCAGCAAGGAAAATACGAAGAGTCCCTTTCCTGCTTCGACCGCATCCTTCGAAACCCCCTAGCCCCCTTGCCCGCGCCGACATCTGGTTCCAGATCGGCCACGTTTACGAACAACAAAAAGTCGTAAGTCAACAACCCTCTCGGCTCGGAGGATACAGATCTCTTTCCAGTATCCCCGCACCAAGGACGCCTACGAGCGTGTCGTCGCTGATAATCCTGGTCATGCCAAGGTCCTTCAGCAACTCGGCTGGCTCTATCACCAAGACGGGTCGTCCTTCCAAAATCAGGAACTCGCTATACAATATCTCACAAAGTCTCTCGAAGCTAGCATGTCGTTATTTCCGCCTCACGGATCCCACTCATCGTTCTCTAGACCCGTCCGATGCCTAAAGTTGGTATCTCCTCGGTCATGCCTACATGGCTGGGCAAAAGTACAACAAGGCATACGAAGCATATCAACAGGCTGTCTATCGTGACGGGCGGAACCCGACGTTTTGGTGCTCTATCGGCGTACTCTACTTCCAGATCAATCAATTCCGCGACGCTCTGGACGCATATTCGCGCGTCATCCGAATCAATCCTTACATCTCCGAGGTCTGGTTCGATCTCGGCAGTCTCTACGAGAGCTGCAACAACCAGATTTCGGACGCCATCGACGCCTACGCGCGGGCTAGCGAGCTCGACCCTGGCAACCATGTCATATCACAACGCCTCTAGTTGTTGAAGAACGCACAAGCAACTGGAGGACAGTTGCCTGCTGCACCTGGCCCTCAGGACGTGCATCCAACTGCTTATGCGAGTGCTGTCGTCCCTCCTCCCGGTCTGATTGGTCCCCCTCTTCTCTTGCAGTCAACATCGACCTCGAGTGCGTCGCGCCCTCTGTTTAGGTCGGATTCGCGTAGGCCAACAAACGGGGACAATGTTTGCCACCACCACCCTCCTTCAGTCGGAGGCCGTTCCTCGCCTGGACCATTTAGAGGAGGTCCTCCACCACCTGTCGTTCTTGACGAGTCCCGCCACAATGCCCTCCAACACGCCTCTGGCGCCGATGAACGTCGATCGCCCACCCCACCATCGCGATTTTTCCGGGCCTCATGAGGGATGAATCCCGCCATACTGGCCCTCCTCTCCTGTGGTCCACCTTGACATCAAACATCTCACAAATGACATGTTGCCCAAACATTGCAGTACTCGAAGCACCCTAGATTTGTCAGGCGACTTTCATTACCGTGGACCCTTAGCTCACAGTAGTCGACTGTTGTTTAGCGATTCTCAGTATTTTTAGTCATGTAGTTGGTTTTCACTCTCTCCGATCAGCGGGTATAGTCAGTATCGTAATTGTGCATGCTACAGAGTAACTACTATCTACGTTTTGAAAAGCCTTTTGGGATGGGTTTTTCCCGTTTTCTTTTGGACTAGTGCAAAACCACCCTGAAATTTCCTTTTTTGATTGTCCTCATACAATCGCAACATTCAAAGGGATGGCGTTAGAGTCGTCAAGCGATAACGTTACACAGCTGCTTTGCAGATGCCCTACCAGCCCATGAGAAAAGTTTATGAACTGGGGCCTGGTGTAATCGCCTAGTGACGCTTTTTAACCATCGTGTCAGGCCATCACTGCCGCTGTCTCGAACAGCTCACCTCAGATGTCGACCTCTTCAGCCCTCGCTCAACCAACTCGACACCCGCAGTATTACTTCAATGATGAAGGCTGCCACGTCTTCCTCGTAAGTAGTTTATACCCATCCTTTGTGTCTGGGCTGAACCCAAGCGTTTACAGGTTCAAAACACGCTGTACAGACTTTCCAATGGCATATTGTGCCGACACTCTCAAACCCTTGCCGACATGTTTGATACAGGTGAACCCGAGGACCCAAACGAGGGCCAAAGCGATCTCAACCCCATCGTGCTCCCGGATGTACAGTCATTTACTTTCGACCTCTTTATTGAACACCACTTCGGGTTGTAAGTTGCAACTAAGTCGTCTATTACAGGTAATTGACACTAATCTGCGATAGTCCTCGTCCAGGATGCAGATATGCGAAAGAGGAGCTTCAAGCGTTCCTCCAGTTCTGCCAAATGTACCAATGCAGCGCTACGAAGGAGTTTGTAGTACATTGCATTGAGGCCATCAGCTGGCGCTTCCACTCCGCTGAGCTTGTGAACATCGCTATCACCTTTCAGGCCGCTCCACTCTTTCGAATCGCATTCAAAGGTCTCACGGAAATTCCCCTTACTCAGCTAACACAAGCTCAGCGCTCAATGATTGGCCCGGATGTCTTTATGTATCTTTCCTTTGCTAAGGCTGTCCTTGATGAGCACTGCCGAGTCATCGCTGCCAACGAGCCACGCATTCTTGCGCACGCTAACGATTGCAAGGATATATTGTCATGTGAGGCTGACTGGCACCGTGCTTGGTGGAACGGCATGGGTCGCTACCTCCTTGACGGGTGTAACCCCCAGCCATACAATGAGGCAGTCAAGCGGTTTAAATTGGAGGTACAGTTTGGTCGTATGGGTAAGGGCTGTCGGGCAAGGATGTTTGAACTCCTTGACGAAGGGGGAGCATTTAGACTCGCTGATCACTTTGTCGACGACTTCTGTGACCACTTGATTGATAAACTAGACCTGTAGTATTTTTGATACTGTCTCTGTTCGATGTATCATTTGGTGTGCATTCTGGCACAAAGCAGTGATTGACATATAGTACAGCATGAATGTAGTAGGTATATGCAGCAGGTATATGATGGAATGCAGTGGACTACAGGACAGAACGTGGCGCGCACACAACACAAAGCGGTGTGCGGCAGGAACAACTTAGACGCAGATGTAACACCATACTACAGGACAGAACGCGGCGCGCACACAACACAAAGCGGCGCGCGGCGTGCGGTACGCGGTGGGAATAAAGACACAAATGTTACGCCATAGGAGCGAGGTGAGGCGCGTGAAACGATACTGATGGGACTCGCATGGACCTCATGTTTGTTTCACATGCTTCATATCAGCCGCTCAATGGCCGACTGATGCGTTGTTTCAGGTATTATGGCACTGCGGCCAAGAGCGGAGCCGAGGGAGAGTTGGGGCCACGCCCTGTCTGGCTTTCCATAGCAAGTTGCGTGACCAAGCGTGGTCGTCCAGCTTTCTGGGACATCTCGGGAGCCAGGTCAGGAAATGATGGAAAGAACCGGCAGCAAAAGCAGCAAGCGGCTTGGCCCGAGCACCGGGAACAGATACGGTCCAAGGATATCACAATTTGGAAACAGGCTGTCATACATAAACCTAGAATATACAGGAGAGATCACTCCTTCCCCCCACATTCGATATTCAAGTGTATGTATGTGATATTGTATAGGTTTGTTTAGTCAGCTCATTGCTAAACTAGACAATGAGCACCCGCGACTCGTCGTCTACCGGTGTGTCTGGCACGAGTTCCTCTGACACATTTGGTGTCAAAGGAAAGGAGCCCTCTGGCGAGTATCATACGTAATTCTGCACTTGTTTTATTCACTAATATACCACCAAAGACGTAACCGCTCTCAAAGTAGCGCTAGCAAAATTGGAGCAGCGCACTACTATTTTAGAGAGAGGCTCACTTATGCGTGACGACGATACTGAACAACTTAGGGCAAGGGTGGCCAGTGTTCAAAGCGCTATGGTAATCCATCAATCAGGAGAGCGACAATCTATCAATCAACTGGCAGACATTGCACGCCAGGAACTGTTAAACATGGAGGACAGGTTGTCTAGAAGAGTTACAAGCATGGAGGCGCGATTGGACCGACGTCTGGACAATGTGGACCGACGTCTGGACAATGTGGAGATTGCCGTTGCGCGAGTGGAGAAATCTCAGACTGGAATTGTTGAGCGCATAATGAATGCCATTCGCCCAGGTAGTTCTAAGTAAAACTACTGTTGCTCGCAATGCTACAGCATGAACCTGTCAATGGGTGTCGATACTGTCACTGGTGTGGAGCTTGCTGGGCGGGAACACTCAGACGGACGGAACGCGCGTACAAAAATTGTCACCGAGATTATGTAATCAGCGCTCAAGCGCTCAGGAATCACCGAAAAGCGTCGTTAAAACATCATGTTGTTTCTACTGCTTCATATATAGATTCAATCTGAAAGTCGGGTTGCACATAACCGAGGAAAAAGAGAGCGCTTTCGTTACGTGACTTACATCCACACTCAGGCGCCCTGCCACTGCCAGTCACAGCTAAGCTTGGCAAACGACTCGGTAGAGTAGTCAAACGATAACGTTACTCAACAGAGCGGCTGCCATTCATTTCAGTCGTTTTGCAGATTAGTAGTACGCGAGGAGCGTGCTACTAGCGCTCTGCCACAGACTACAGTCCCTTCGTTTTTTCCATCATACTCATCTTCTAAGTTCTTCCCCCCCAGGACCTCTGGGGCGCTCTGCGTCGTTCACTTGACGCATTGTCCCAACCCCCAAAAGCTTCGCGTCGTCAGGAATCAGAGCCGAAAACAATGGGTGCCTCGGCTACCCCACCTGCCAATGCACAACGCGCCCGTACGAAGGCACCAGATCTCTCTGAGCTCTTTCGTTCCGCCCATAGGTCCCATCACTCTTTGCGCACAGGTGCTGACGCTCGATCTAGCCCAAACCTCTCCCCAGCGGGGAAATCTGCCGAGACAAAAGCTCCGGGTCGGCGATCGATGCTCCCTTTCTTGGGTCGTAAAAAGCCAGAATTGCCTGCAGCGCCTACTACACCGATGCCGAGAAAATCTGCTACTACGATTCACTCGGTCCCTCCTGTGAACACTGTTCATCGCTCTTTTGGGAATGGGTGAGTGCCGGCTTGTTCTTCTTAATGGACGCGTCGTACATGCCGGGGGTCCTAAACTAGAAGCTTGTCTGGAATGACGCTTCACAACCTTCTAGTCTACTCCCGAAAATGGCCAACGATTGCGCGCCTCTGCTCTTTTGGCCTACATAAAATTGACTCCCTGTTATCCAGACATGCAGTACTCATGATCACCCCTGCAATGAACGGTTTTCCCTCGGAGCCACTGTTACCTTCCCCTTCCGAGCTTTCATCGGCGGATGTGCATCCTCCATCCTTTGGGTCCAAGCTTGTGGCCCATTTCACTCCTTCACGCTCGCCATCTAGAGGTAGCAGGACTCGTTATCTTATGACACAGAAGTCAGCTCCTCCGTCTCCGCCCATATCATCCCCAATTATTACACTGTCCCCACCTGTCCCCGAGATAAGAGCGCCGTCCATCGAGTCTCACCATTTGGGCATACAGTGTCATTCAGCCACCCCTCGGCCCTTGCATGTTCCCCATTCACCCGCTGTGCAGAACGGATATGAGGAAGATTTTTCTGATCTGTTCACCTTCCCTGATAAGGCCAGAATACCTCAATCCCCAATGAGCTTACACCTAAGGGATGCCCCGAAAATGAGCAGTGAGCTCACCCCAGCTGTTTCAATTTCATCGGGCCCCCCTCTGCAATTTCTAATACCCCTGTCAACCATAACTCCACCCCGACCAGTATTGACGGAAAAGGGAGCCTGCCACTCAAGCGAGTTACTGTCTCTGTCGTCACAAGGGTCGAGAAGTCCATCCAAGCGCCCGTCACCTCTTGTAGTAGACGGTGGTAGTACTCAATCACTCTGCAGCGACTTTTCTTCTCACAATGAACGACGAAGCACTCGTTATCGCACTGCCAGTTTTTCGGGTAGTGACACCGACATATCCCGAGCCGATGACTCAACTGTGTCAAGCAGCCCACCGCCCTCACTCCCATTACCCCCCCTGCCTCATAATTCTAGTTGTTTAGGTCCCCGTTTGGCTCCTATTTCCTTGCCTAGTCGTGTGGCATTTCTGCGCCCCAGGGCCAATACGTTATCCGCCACGTCCAACCTTCCAGCCCCTGGTTATGTGGTGCCCAGATTGGCCCATCCACTGCCTCCACGCTCTGTCAGGGCGAACTCGGATGTCACGCCTGAAGGAACCACTGATGAGCTACTAGAGACCCTTGCCCAACAATGCAGAAAGAATGCTCAGCTACAGGAGTACATCGTCAGTATCACCAGGCGCTATGAAGATGATTGTACGGTGATGAGGAGGACGATTGAAAAGCTTGAACGTAACATTCAACCCCATAGCACTCCCCAACATAATGGTTCTAGGATCTACCAAATGACATCTGAGGGGCAAGGAACGAACACCGCTGTAGTGGCGGGGGCTTCTACTCCGGATGTTCACTCAGATATGTCAAATGCCGCTTATTCATCTTCAGAGACCACTTCGTCAACAACGCCATTCCGATCAATAATCCCCAAGCAGATAGATGGGGCCTCGCGCACAGACCGACAGTAGTCAAAAGAAGAAAGATGCGCTTCTAAAGCTCTTCGTCGCATTTCGGCCGTATCAAACTTGGTATTGGTTGATCCATTGATTCAGTCTCCATCTACGGATAGCCCACTTGATCCAAGCTTTCATCCCAAGCAGAACATGGATGAAGTTTTGGAAAAGCTCCAGCCATTTCGACATACTTAAAAACCTGTCACTCTTTTAGTGAGACAATCAGCCCGGTGTGGTGTACTTCTGCTAATGTGCATGGCTCATTCTACAGTTTCACTCGTTTTGATCCCTGCTTTCGATCTATAATTGCTGACACCAGCTAGCTCATGGTTGGCACAGCGTGAACTATTTATAAGGCACTTTGGACTCATCTGCTCCTTATTATCATTCATTGTTCAAAGAGACAAGGCTACCCTTTTCTTACATTTCATCCCTTTTTTCCATGCATGAAAAGCTGGCCAGATATCAATGTGATGGTGATTGGTGGGTAAGCCCAACAGAAGTCATGGCGAAATGTCACATTGGCTGAATGCTCCAACATAATGGGTAATCACATTGATTGATTGGCCGACTCACAGCGGCGGCGAGATCCGTGAACCGGCCCAGGCCGGAAAATGAATTCTGCCGGTGGACCAACCTGTAGCTCTATAGATTGGCCGATAGGCTGGCATTGCCCAATGACATATGATGGGCTGAAAAAACCAATGGCCAATCAGACCGATTGATTGACCACCGGTGGCAGTCAGATGGCCCACATTGGTAGATCAGTTTATGCCAATGAGCCAACCTGATTGTTGGTCTAATCATATGTGGTATGACACTAGGATACATTGACTGGCCAATAGCACTGTCCAATCAGGAAAAAACAAATGGAATGTGCTGACTAATCAGCAGCAATAATTATTATTTCTGTGATTACTACTAGTGGCAATGTATTCTATTATAAATTATAATGTTCTGATTGGTATCTAATCAACCATTTGAACATGGTTCTCCAGCTCACCTCCTTTGTTTCTCAATACATGTCAAACAGTTCCATGAATCCACCCACATCACCGATCACCCTGTACCCCAAGAATTGCTAATGACCAGATGTGGATTGGACTTGGAGTAGAGGTGGCGACGCCACTTTCAGCAGCCCTCATAAATATTTACCACACTAAAAATATTGGATGTTAACCAAGGGCCAATGAACAAGGCGCTGTAGCCCTGCTTACATAAACATTAACTCTACTTTCCGGTGACTAGAATGCATGTAGGAGCTCGATATACCCTCGCTGTACTACAATCCAGGTGACCCACAAAAACAGAACCTTACGGCATTGCTTATTCCTTATCCTGAAATGTTGGTGTGCATTCTCTGCATTGCTCCGAGTCAGATTATATCGCTTCCCATAGAATCCGATGAGGGACTGAAGTACCACAGCCGGAGCAAGCTGGCGATAAATGTCATTGACTAAAATTTCCACGAAGCCATGCAAATTGAAACTGGAGTAACTAGCCAGCAAATCGTCGCAGAGATGTAGATGTAGCAAACCGCCGAATGGAACTGATCAGCCGCGGATTAGGTTATGTATACCTGTCGGTCAAGTAGTATAATAAAGAATATGAGTGGTAAAATCTAATGAACACGAAATGGATAAATGTGAATTAATTATGTGTAACTATGGGCCAACCTTGTGTTAACACCGGCCGACTTCAGTCAGTCAAGGTATCATCGGCGGTCCCAGGCACATCGGCCAATGATTAGTACACCGGCCGACATCGGTGACTTAAAAATATGGCCGGTGAATTTTACAATGGACTGTTTATCTGCATAGGTACACAGCTGGAACTTTTTTCACCCTGTTTGTATATTCACCGACATTGGTGGGTCAAGGTGTTGTTTGCTCTTTGCAATGGACCGGCCGATGATGCAGTGGCACGTGAGTCCGAGAGAACAATAGGCCGATGGTCAGTATACCAACGGAAATCTGTTAGTTAAGTTGTTTTCTGGCATTCACAATGGACCGTCCCATGATACGGTGAAGAATCGGCAGATGTTGCAAAAACCGACCAATACCGATCAGTCAAAGCTTTGTCGCTGATGTGCAATGGTTTGGCCATCCGCATAAGCACTCAATTGTGAACGGTCGGCTGTTTTTTGGAATGTCGATAAGTGAGATGTACGATCAGCCGGTGATTGGAATGTCGACTGACGTGGGTCGGTCAAGGTATGGTTAGTGACGTTCAATGGACTGTTTGATTGTATAGGCACCCAATGTGGATTAAAGGTCTTTAGAATTGAATGGCTGATGATGACTCAAGTACCGCAGGTGCTGCCTAGCTGATAGGTGACTTGCATCGTCAACCGATGTGCACCGTCTCGTTGACCGAGGACTTACATTGTCAGGCTAGCCAACAATGTTAACAAAATAGTTAAATTTGAGCACAGTATCATTTTAACCAAGTGTTGAACGTCGTGACAATTATGCATTATGTATCACACTTGCAAGTTCACATGTATATTACGTTGTACGCGAGCCCAATGCTTATTCCACCTCCGTTAGACCTTTCTTATCTTTAACAGCAGAGAGCGATAAAATTTCACCCATATCTAATGGTGCCAGCACGCTGGGAGTGGCATGGGCCGATGCAGTGATCCCAACGGCAGGTGGAGTCGATGAGCGGCAATCAGGGGTCACTGCTAGTGCCCCGACATCGGCATGCGATTGGAAAAATGGCGGCGGGGCAGACGTAGCTCTGGTCTGAAAAGAGCTCTCAGTAGTACAAGCGATGATCGATGGCTGAGGGACAGATGGAAGGGGTGAGTTGTCGATGATCATCGTCCCCGACGGTGAGGATGGTCGTGCTAGAAGTGGGGAGGCGATGTTGAGAGCGACGGGCTGAACAGACAAACCAATTTCAGATGACGAAGACACGGTCACCAACGGAGTGGCAACCACTCGCCGACGGAGTGTCTCTAACACTCGACCATTGCTCTCCACCGTTAGGCGCAGGTCGGCCAGATCTTGACGGATGTCTTTCATTGTTGCAGATAATAATTCCTCTATCTCTCTCCTAAAAGATGTCGAGGTAGGAGAAGTTCGAGCGGAGGTGGTGGTCACGTCTCCTATATGAATAGTCAGTGACGATGTAGCGAAAATTGAACGACTTACCAGCAAGAGATTTCCTTCGTCTTGGGCGACCTCTCTCTGCTGATGGTTCT